>JASKDV010198858.1:0-11040 GCA_032466395.1 Aegires albopunctatus
ATTATTATTATTATTATTATTATTATTATTATTATTATTATTATTATTATTATTATTATTATTATTATCCTTATTATTATTAAGAGGAAAAATACAGAGTCATAATAATAACACTCACCCCAACAAAAAGCAATCAACGAAATAATTATTGCTTGTAAAAAAATTAATGATGGAAGAGATGACCTCAAACTGCTGATTAATATAGTTATAATGAATGCTGTTACATTAATTTCTGCCATTGAAACAATTAATCTAAATTCAAACTTTCAAACAGTGGTTAAAATAATGGTATTGTACTCCTCTGTTCTCTTTTCCCAACTAAATCTAGTCGAAAAAGAACTGGGTGTGAATGAATTATTCAACTTCCCCGCATGCTAAAAAAAAGTAATTGATGTTTAGACAATTTGGAGTTGTAGTTCCTGAACTGGTTTTCATGTAAAAAATATTGCAGAAAGGAAAAAGTTGTTGAGATCCAGATTCTCCACCATACTTTCCATCAATAGCATTATAGTACACAAGGTTTTTATTATATTTTTATTTATTTCTTTAATCTACCATATTATATATTTTAATTATATAGAATAACCAACTATTAAAGATAGCTGAACGGTCAATAGCATTTTATTTGAAAACGAATTAACTGGGTTCCATGTTTACTTTTGGCATTTGTTATTTAATTACAAAACTGTGACACTACTGTCACTGTCGCTGACGCTTAGTCATCTCACATTGTCAAAGCAACGACTTTCTCTAGAATTCAAGATATTTTCTATGAATTGATGCTGCCATTACTTTGGGAATTTGACACGGCAGTCAGACAAGTATAATCCAGTTCTTATCAAGATTATAAAATCATTATTTGCACAGCGCCGCTCGTCTTCTTATCTGATACGTTGATAAACATATTTAGCGAAAATCGCTGAAGAACGTGTCATTGTAAAAAGAAATGATGTAACGGGGAATCGATGAATACCTTTGCCTCATCTCCTTGGTAGCCAATTGAAACCTTTTTCACACAAGCTTCAATTGGCGTTTTCGTGACTGAGGTTGGGCGCCACATTGAACTAACAATGAACGTCAATCAAGTGCCTGATGGTGGTGGTCGTGTTGGGAAACTGGATGGGACGGCCTGATTGGATTGGAGCTAATCGAAAGCTATGCCACAAGATTGAAGATTTCTGGCGCAAGGACAAAAAGGTCAATAATACAACAAAGATAAAAAAGGATGTCGGGGTCATAGATAGCGGGCGAGTGATGCCAGCTTGCAATTGTTTGGTGATAACGCTTTGTCTTCCGGAATTTTATGAAACGTTGCGTCTTGTTGAATCAAATTGACAGCGATGTATTCACTTGAACGAGGAGAGGGGAGAGAGAGAGAGAGAGAGAGAGAGAGAGAGAGAGAGAGAGAGAGAGAGAGAGAGATATGAGATGACATGAGATACGACTGATACAAAAAACAACAGGGGAAAAAAGAACGTACAACAATTTCCCATTAACATGGAAATTGCAGAGGATGGCTAAACATGTTAATTAAGTAACAAGAAGATGGGTTTATTGTTTGTGCAGCAGTGCATTGGAGACTGATTCGAAGACGTTTGTTTGTTTGTTTTTTTCACAGCGTTACTGTGCAATTCTATCAGAGGTTTGCTGTATCAATGCACACTATATTATAGCTGTCAGGCAAAACCATGAAGGTATTGGTAAAACAAAGAATATTGACGCGTTACTTGTTGTTATATGCTGTCTCCAAACCAGGTCACTCCGCCTTTTTCTTAATGATGATATCACCATCTTCTAATCTATTATCCACGAAGAGTTCAATATCGAAGTCTCATTGCTATTGCTTCTCATTCTGCATATAATCTTACGTTTAAAACAAGGCTTACTATCATTAGTATTTTTCTGTATTGTATTTGAATTTAATCTGAATCTACTTTGAATACAATAAAATCGCTGATTATTGATGCTTTAAATAATCGTCTCCGTATAACTTTGAAATACGAATATTGTGTATTCATCCAACCTAAAATACATGAATATGTATAATTTGTCGAATTGAAATCATGCTATACGTTTTTCTTTACGGATATTCTTCCTCACGGCGCCTCCACACTTCCTAGTGCCGTAGATCATAATATTATGGATACTCCTTCCAATTACCAAACTATGAAGATAATATGAATACTATATTGGCCACAGCCATTATTCTGATTTATATCAAATTTTCCTAGAGCCTAATGGTTCCATTGCTTACGAAATTCAAGTACAGTACGAAAGTGGTGTTAGCCTAATTTCTTTTGACTTGTTCTTTGAGTATTTTCTCCGTCACGAAGGTGAGAAACAGATGAAGCGTGGCGGTCTACGTGCTATGCCCCCACGTAGTGGTAGAAGTAGTCGCTTGATCGGGGCACAGTTGTCTGACCATGGGCCACAGTGTGGTGGTCCCTGATCTAGCCAACCATTTGTATCGATAGACAGGGTCTATTTGATCTGGTAGCTACGCAGTCGATAAATAACTACTATTGTGTGGACTTCCCGGGAAACAGGCGTGAAGTACGAAAATGCAAGGTTAGTTCTGCTAAACAACAAGTGTGTTTAATTTTACGCTTCTTATATTTAATTACATTTTCAATTGAGCTTTCTGGTTTATTGATTTTCTAAGTTTCTTTAAAATCAAAAGACATTCATGGATGACTAGCCATCCGTTTAATGGCTCAAGATCTTGTTTTGACGAAAGGTATATATCAGCTTCTTAAATTATTTTTGTTTTTTTATACAATCATGATGTTATCACTGCTGATTGAGGGTGAGTGATGTTTTATCATAATTTCTATAATAAAATTCAGCCCTTGAATAACCTATATTTATCTTGATTATATTTTCACAAAGATCATATCTGTATTACATCACACGCGAACACCATTTTGCATAAGGCAGACATTTTGTGTGACACTAACAGTACACAATCTTGTCCATAATTATGTTAGCAGTCTATAAGGATTCTTATCAACATCTTGGATACCGTATTTCTACCGATTCTCGATACATTTCGTGTTATCAATCCTCATTAAGATATTGTCACCGATAATATCGATCGATTCATTGGAAATTTGGTCGATGGCCATTTGAAAAATTGAATGCCTGCAACGTGATCTTCGTCGTTTTTCCTCAGCCTGGAAGTTCGTTAATGTATGATTCTGTTTGAGATTAATCACGAATTCATAAGTTGTGTCTCGATCTCGTGCAAACCATTGGATTCTTTTTTATAAAAGATGACGCCGATAATTGCCACGGAAAGGGTTGAAGAGTTTATTCAAAAACTGAATATCTTGTGATCCTTGCAATATTCAATTGTTTATCGGAGGCTGAGGAAACGAGTTACAAATAGCAATAGAATGCTTTGTGTTCCTTAGGACAATTCTAAAATATGTTACACTTATCCGTCGATATCTCAGTACCTTCGATCTACTTTAGACCAGTAAATATTAAAAGTATCCGATTATATTGAAAAGAAAATCAATTATTATATTTATGTGTTTTCTTTTGTAGCTATTTGCTCGAATATTTGTTTGCTTTGTATTGTTTTGTTTAGTTTTAGCGGGTTGACTGGGTGATTATTGATTACGTGTATTATTTGATGATTGTATAGGATAGTTTGATTGAAAATCTCCTCAATTCATGAGTAGTGGTTTCTCTCTTTTAGCCTCGTAATATATATGCAATGTTTGGAAATTGCAAATTATATCGTGATAGCCGATATTTGTGCTTTTTTTCCCAAATGCCCAGGCATAGGTCTCAGCCAGAGTGGCAGAATGATCCCGATGCAAAATAATAGTTGTTTGCCCCGGCACCATAGTTTAAAATCGTTCACTAATACTAAGTTTAGTGGACTCGACAAAGTAACTCTAGCTTTAGTGAATAATTTCCTTACACACTAATTCCATGACATATCGTTTTGCAGTTGTTCTTTTCCGGGAAATATTAGTGCTAGTGTGGCAGCGGCCTACAAATTTAGCTGATAAGGTTTCTAACTTAATATCTTAGTTTGTCCTTTATTGGTATGATGATGTTGTTCTGAAATATTTTTGAGTTGTTCGTCTTAAACATGTGATGGAATAAACCAATTGAATTTGCGATTTTAGGAGACATCTATGTACGCTTTTGACTCTACGGTAGTGTCTTGGGGGAAGTGTAGTATTTATTTGTTATCAATTTTGATATTGTGTATGGAAGAGATATGGGGCGCTGTAATTGTAATTTGAAAATAAGGGAAGGGTTTTGGAGAGAGTTAACCTGGCTGGGTGAAGAGTGGACAGCAAATTACCTTTTCATCTAGGGGTGTTTGAGGCTTATGGAGTTGAATTTAAAGCTTGCAGCAGTAATCTACAGCCGTCTATGCATGTAGTTGATTCGGAACAAAGAGGTTTTTTTTTTTTTAATGAAGATAAGGCATTCAGGCATGGAAACGGGCAGATTCGATGGCAGGGGTAGGATTATTTAAACAATGGACACGACAACCACTTTAAAGGTAAGAGGCATTTATAAATAATGTCTAGTTAATATTGAATGCGGATAGTAGTATCAACATTGTTGAATTGCTCAGAACTGTATCCTGTTGGAGAGTCAATAGTAATGAGAGTTCATAATTTGCTTTTAACTCACTGAGGACCAGCCTATTTGAGCCATGTTCAAACCACCATTTGGATAATTTATTCTAATGACTTGAGAGAGCTGAAACTTTGCATGTAGTTTGACATAATCATGTAGTTTGATGTTTTGGGTTGATTTTTGTGCTTGCTTTGTATATTTTTTTGCAACAGAGAGCTAAAAATTATAGTAAATGAAATTAAAGTCGGTTGTATGATGGTTGGTCCCCAACGTCGTTTCAGCAAACCTGAGCCTACCTCGCGCTTGGTCTTTAGTGAGATAAGCGGCATGTGTTTGGTACGAGTATTGTTTTGACGATTTGCATTCCTGTGAATTTCGGGTGTCTTTAGTTTCAATAGTTTCCACAATCGTGTTGTTTATTTTACTTTACAATTTCTACCTGATCTAAGTCCATAATAAGGTTTAATACTATGAATGCTACCAAAATGAACAATCAAGTCTCCACTTATGTCGTAAGCCGCGACCATGTGTCGAGTGGGATCTTCTTCCCAATCTGTACACTGTATTTTTCCTGCTAGGGAGGGAGAAATATACCCGGTGGCCATCTCCCATCTGCGTGCTTTGCTTGACTTTAAAAATGATAACGAGGTCTCATGCTGTTTAGATAGACCGAATACGTTTGCACACTAATGGCGCTAGAAAACTATGGATGATCTTTGCAGTGTGTTTTGGGACTTGGTGATCGTCGCTGATAAGTTTTCTTTTTTGTTTATATTTAGAGATTTTTTTTTATCTGTAAATCATATCACCATTTAGTTACTTTTATTATTGTCAAATGTATTATATTTATTATTAAAATTTGAAGAGGTTTTTTTTCCTTCTCGGCAGCTTCGTTTCTTCTTCTAAAACCTATTTCTTATACTTCTGTTCTTTCTTTTAACTAGCCTGTCATCTTTTTTCTTTTTCTTTTTTTCCATCGGCGTTAAGATGGCCCTGAATGTTTATAGAGTCCTTAAACTCCAACTATCTAACTGAGTAATGATGGTACATGTGTGTATTGTATTAAACCATTATATTATACCTATTGATTACATTCATGTTCCGATAAAATTATTTAAATGTCACATTCTAGCAAACTTTAACTTACCATGAGAACAAACGGGAACGACATTTACGTTTCTGGTACACCATAAAAACTTGAATGCAGTTTATATAATTGTGTAACTGTATTGTATCCTTTTTCATTTCGACCAAGGTCACCAAGTCATTATTGCAGACGTATCTATAATATTATTTATGATGACAATAACGTAAACAGTAACGATATGAAAACAATAACAAGCCCATTGTAGAACCTTGAATTTCAAACTCTTTTCCTCTAAACATAAATCAACAAGCAACATCTGTATTATTTCTCTCTTATAATTTCGAAATAACTCAGAAGCAATACATGTACTATTTATCATCAATATAAACATTCTCTACTACTGTGACAACCATATGAGACGAATCAAGGACTAGAGTTTGTCTTTCTAGTTATTATTGTCTTTGTAAAGCGCTAACCTTGTGAATAATTATAGCTTTTCTCTTGCTGCAATAAAAATTCTGCTCTTTTAAATATTCAATTGAAGCCATTATTCTTCAGTTGAAGCGTTTTTATCTTTAATCATTATACTCATCCTGAATTCCTTTTTCTTACGCTATTCATGATCAAGTTACCTTTCTTTTCATTTTAAGAATAAAACAATTAGTATTATGTTATTAAGATGTGATTATGTAAAAATATAAACTCTAATTTTTTTTAAATCTCCATACCACCACCCCCTACCTCCTCTCCCTCTCTTTAAATGGCTTGTTGAGTTGCCACAGAGCTCATTAATATGTCCCGGCTCTTTAATCGCTTTCAAATAGCTCTCTTTCAATACATCATCAATACCCGCCCCTATCCGATTGAAATATTCATCAGGTGCTTTATCGCACCATGATATCCCTGACAATGGCGTTAGGAAACGACCTATTGTGAAAAAATAATCATGGGTAGTAACTTGTCAGCGCTTTTTTAATTCTAGATTATCTGCTCAGCTTGCAAGTGTAAGAAAGAGGTTAAAGAGAAATAGTGTAAATGCTAGAATGGAGAATGAAGGTATAGGTAATGGTTGGTGATAATGACCGATTTCACCTTTTCTCACTACATGTGTGTATTTGCAGGTGACCATTTTTTTTATAGTTATAATGACGTGCCTCTCTGGGATGTTTTGAGTTTAGTTTCGTACTCTTTGCTCCCATTCTGCAATTCCATTCTAGTTCCAGGATATTTAAAGTGTATAGTAGTTGTTTCGTTACTGCAGGAGAAATGATATTTAGACAATACGTTGTATTGCAGATATTTTCAACAGCATACTTATCACTATTTCTGTAACGCAGATGGAATGTTACGAGGAGGAATAACGGAAGCACGAGTTATCACACGTTTTTTTTTTTTTGTTTTTTTTTTCTTAAATGCTCATGTTAAAAGGCACAACGTAGATGAACGAATCACAACATAGTTATAAATGCTGTGGAGATATTCGATGTATTTTAACTGATAGATTTTGACTGAGGATACCGATATCGTTAGTTATTATAAGGTGTTTATGGTGATTGTCAAAAGGGGCAACTACCATTAGCATCTTCTTTCTATCTCATAACACTGCCTATTATTTAATTTCTCATAGCCATTTTACATAGGTAATCCTAAATCAGTTTGTTGGTCGTTCTGTCCAGTCGTCCTCTCATACCTGCCAGTCATCACACATATGCAAATAATGATATATCTGCTAATATATCATCATAATCACTATTAGTCATACATGGTTCGTATCAGTGTTTTATTCTTCATCATTCACATAATATTAGTATTTTCTCTCCATACTGTTATCCCATATTACTGTATTTTTCTTCATACTGTTATCCCCCATATTAGTATTTTTCTTCATACTGTTATCCCCCATATTAGTGTTTTTTCTTCTTACTGTCATCTCATGTGAGTTGGGGTTTTTTTTCCCTTCATGCTGTCATCTTCTATCGGTATTTCATCTTTATACTGTCATCTTATATTCGTATTTTTTCTTCAAATTGTTTACCCGTGTCCATTACTTTGGTGATATCAGGGTTTTCCTAGACTGCCTTGTAAACAGCCAAGGGTTCTTTTACATGTGTGTTTATTATACACATGGGACCTCTGATGTTATAGTCCGTCTCCGATAGGACTTGGCACTCTTTATCCTAGCAACTTCAGGATAGGGGGCAGATAGAAACGAGGGATAAAAAATTGGATTTCAAATTCAAGCCTGCACGAATTTGAACCAGAATAGGCGACGCCTTGACCACTGAGCTATCTGCTCCCTCAGTCCAGAAGTGAGCTCAGCCTTAGTCTAGAGATGGACACTCTTATTGGTCTATTATTTATTGACATATTATACTTTTCGTATCCAAACTCTGTTTTTGTATTATATTTGAACAACCTATTCTCAGATGTCTCTTCTACTTGCGCACCTCATTCCCGTAAATACATATATTGAAGCGGTTGTCTTGCAACTTTGCTAAATAGACTTTCGATCGTAATTTCTCGATAAACTCAACAATGCACTTGAATTGACCACTAGATCTACCTTTTTCAAAAGTTTCTTAACCAAGACTTCATTCAGTCAAGCAGTCACAATGAATTCTTATAATAATTAACTCAATTAACTTATGAATCAAAACAACTCATTAAAGATCTAGACCTTTCCTGCCTTCGTATATTCAATTTGTGTTCATTATCAATGTTGTAATTATTGAGTCCTTCACAAAATGCCATCAAACATTTCATTTCCCTTTATTATGTTGTTGGTGAAGCCAGGTATAGAGTGAACTCAATCATTACAACATTTACGGATGAAAACATCATTGATTCATCCAAACATCCCCTGCCAACCATAAAATTATTTCCTTTCACTGGATGTCATCACAGGCCTGTTTTGACATTCAAATTTGGTTTCAATTGCTTACAAAATCAATTAAAATATGACTCGTTATTTTTTCTTCGTGGCAAACTTAGCGGTTATGATATGTCACTTTTCGCCTCATTTCGCCTTTGGCTTTAGATGCTATGTATGTTAAATTTTATAACAAAGAACATGACTATTATGATCGAATTTGTGTCTTTTCCTATGTTGTAATGTTTCTTTATAAGTATTGACAACTCACATTAGTTGATCATTACTGTCAATAATGTAGCAGTGAGGAGTTTCTTTAAAATGAGGTGACGATGTTTTCATAATTCATGGTAGCTGTATATTGTAGCAAACGCCAATCTCTGGTAGCTCTTTAAGGTAATATGAATAAAAAAATTCAAAATAGCGAGTTCAAGAGATGGATCTCTTGTAAGCAATCGCTTCAGAGCAGGATCAAAAAGTTTAGATCGTTTATTCTTACGCCGGGTATCATGGTCTAGAAGTAGATATGGTGATCAAAAAGTCCCTGGTTCAATTCCCGGTGGCCACGATGTTGAACCCTTGGGAAAGCATTGTCGCATGCATGTTCCACCCCATATTCAGATGCAAATGAGTACCTAGCTTTAGGTAGAGTCATATCCTGTCAATGTGCTAGAGCAAATGCTTTTTTCTTGTCTGCTCCTCAATATGCCTCCCCCGGGGGGGGGGGGGGGAATTATAAGGTGAGTAGGCCTGTCAGGGAACCCGTGTAAATCGTGTAAGAACATGGTTTAACGGATATGCACAATATTAATGATTTTCATTGACATTGCTCTCCGCCTGATAGGTAGTCCTAGGAAAAAGAGAACCTCTTATCATACTGTATGTTTGTGTTTGTGAAAAATGTATAAGTTCAATACAGAATTAGATGTTAAGTTGGTTTGGTTGGAATTTTTTTTTAATGTCCTCATAAGTCTCATAATGTTTACTCATTTGACAAACTTCAAATTTAAAAGATTGACTTTGTGTCAAAATCTAATGTTTTCCCAGAGGTCTCACCTGAAATAATATCAGAAAATTAGATCACGAACTGTTACGAAGCTGTCATCATAATATTATAGTCGATTTTAAGGCTTTTACATATAATAGCGTATCATTTACTATATCACGAGACTAAAATTTTCAGGGTTTGTTTTTGTTTTGTTTTTCACAGCGATGATTTATGGTTGGTTTTCTTCTTAATCACCAAAATTGTCAAAATGATATATTCCTCATAGCCACTCCTGAAGAATGGAGTATGATGTCTAAATGCGATGTTGCTGCTCTAAAATATTTAACAATGATCAATAAGTATACAACATGATAATATAAATTCTGTCACGTTGACATTAAGATAGCTCAGCATTTGTATAATATGATTCTCTTTTGTTATTTTCTATTTACTTGATATTCGACTACCGAGTAAGCAATCCATCTATCTCCCTGTTGCCATATATAGATCTAATTATTTCTCAAATAATGCATCTAGGAGATTGAAATAGATATAAAAAGATATATTATAAATAGCATCGATAAGAAAAGGAGAAAAGTAATCTGAAAATGCATTAAGGTTGGAGATGCCTGGTCTTTGTCGCGGTGAGCGAATTCATTGACCGACACAAGAGAAAGAAAAAACATTTTTAGGGTTGCAACAGCTAGAATCTATGACTTATCGACATTTTCAAAAGGTGGGAAAAGAACGGTTTGTGAAAGGACATTTTGCATCGGGCATTAAAAAGCTAGCAAAACGCTATATAAGTTATTGATGATGGTGCTGTTGTAAGCCTTCCTTTAAACACTTTCATGATACTTCCGTGTTTTCGTATTTCTACTTCGTTATTTGAATATTAATTTAATGATAATGAAATAAACAGACTAAGTGTTTTTCCGACTTCTTCCTTTTTTCTTGGTTTTCATATACTATTTTGGTTCTTTGTATTACGATATATTACATTCTTCTTGACTTCGTCACATATTTTTCCTCCCCGAGTCTCGATTCTTCTTTTTTATTGTATTTAACTATTATTTTTTTTCGATTTTGCGTCAACATATCTGCCTCTATTTCGCTCTCCTGTCTGGACTTTCTATCACAATTGCCTTTTCTCAAATCTTCATCTGACTTCTTCTCTCTCCTTATCCCTTTTCTTTCTAAATCAATGGATGCCAATGGGAAGGATTATGATATAACTGTTAGGTACAAGGGATGAGAGTGCCGCTGAAGACATGGCTCTTGCTCTCCGGTCTTTACACTATTTACAGCTTTAGAATTCAAGAACAATCCTTTTATTTTACTATTGTAATAACAACGTTTGCCCATTTTATTTCTTATTTTTTCCATCGTCATCATAGTCATCATCATCAACATCATCATTATTATTATTATTAGTAGTAGTAGTAGTAGTAGTAGTAGTAGTAGTAGTAGTAGTAGTAGTAGTAGTAG
>JASKDV010198869.1:0-11039 GCA_032466395.1 Aegires albopunctatus
TCAGACGAGAGCTTGCAAAACAGCTCATCAGCTTCATGCCTGTCCCCCTCAGCACACGGCAGATTGATGTCGGAGACCATTCCCTCCTGCGTCTGCAAGGTCGCCATTTTCCCCAACTCGTCGAGCCAACGCCTGGGGCCAAGACAAATAATCGACAAAGGAACTGTGCCGTTTGTAATGAGCCCAGAAAGAGGATGCATTCAAGATATGAGTGTCCTTGTTGCGATGTCGGTCTGCATGTCACCCCATGCTTCAAGATGTACCACACCAACAAGGACTTCAAACGTGCATTGAAGAGGAGATCGGAGGATCAGGAGGAAAGGTAGAACACCCGTGATGCCTTACTTCAGAAACAGTCCTTGTCAGGACTACTAACAGTCCTTTTTAGGACTACATCCCTAATGGGCCTAGGCAGTCCCAAGCCTGCGACCTGATTATGTGCCTTAGCGATATGCACATGCTATTGGTAATGCACATATCAGGGACACAGAGGGGGGAGCATATTTCCAGGATTTGTGGTTTATTCAGAAGGGGATTACATTGTTTGTGGTGTATTCAGAAGTGGATTACATTCTCAGCATGGTAAGTAGGCACTAAGTTATTTAAAAAAAAATTTATTTTTTTTTTGTTGTATAGCAGTGTAAGACCAGAAAGAATGATTAAAATATTGTAAAAACATGTTAGTTTCAAATTAATTCTAAGTGATATGGGTTCCTCATGTTATAAGCTTTTAGAAAATATATAGTTTTATAGGTCTATTGTCATTTATAACCATATAATCGGGCAAAATTCAACAAGTGTCAAAATTTCAGTTTCAACCTCTGCCAAGCCTTCATTTTTGTAAGCAGGCAGCTATGGCAACCCCTGACTGGGAGGGGTTCATTTCCGGCAACATGGCTGGCCTTTCTTGGGTTAAGTAAGGTGGCCTCAGCCCACAAGTAGGTAGCCATCCTAAAACAACAATGATTCCCTCACTGCCACTGTGACTTGCTGTCACTGGGAAAACAAGAATTTAATAATACAGCGATAGGCCTCCGGCAATGATATATTATCGAAGGTCTCTGGGACTGAGAGTCAGTCATCACTTCATACGAAAACAATGGATAAAATAGATTTATTTGTTATTACTCATGACAGCATCATTAAATTAATTTTTGAATGTTTATCGGACTGTTCTTCATCTACATACATCTAAATTGCATCTATTCTCGTGAAAATGAAGTCCATAGTATGATCAAAATAATTGCATTTTTTCTATAAAAAAATCAAATAAAATATATACATGGCAGTGAATGATTAACTTAGCATCAATACCTTTTTCGTTGACTTTGCCTTGATTGTGGTCTTTCAGACACCATACTGGAATGTTCTATATTGTAACTTTCATCTTCATTCTCACTGTTCTTCCTATCCAGTCCAACTCTCTGTAAAAGATTAGCTCTTTCTTCCCCCTTCATTAATAAAGCCTCAAAGGAAATTGGAGGATTACAACTATTGGATTTATTTTCATTTCTTGACTTTGTTTCCTTGGTGACTACTGTAGAGGTTTGGTTAGATGCAGAGGATGAATGAAGTGAGTTGTTGTAGTCGTCCGATACATAGTCATTTTTAAACTTGTGTTGAACGTGAGATTCACTTGACTGCTTCAGTTGTTGCTGTTGTGAGACAGACAATCTAGACATCCCTGCTGACTTGGCTGAAGGCACTCGTCTTCTGGATGACAGAAGCTATGTGATGAAAATGGATAAATGCTTTCATAAAAATTACAACCATTCTTGGTAGGTTATATTACACAAATATTTTCATCCCTTTCTATGAACACGAAAACATGGTGGCCTGTCTTCTTCTCCAACCCTATGTATTGTATATTTATATATGAAGGCTATATAGATGTATATAGAAATAAAAAATATATAACCAAATCAATAATGACAAATCTAAATTTTAAAACTATCGAAAAAAAAAAAGAAAAATATTTCATGATTCTCAATTTACATACATCATTGTTGCTCATGATGGCTCCTGCCTTTTTCTTGGCAGAAAGTGGCCTCTTTGACAGTTGCCTCTCACTGCCGGCATTGAAAATGACTTCATCTGGTGGGTTATCTGATGCTAGAAGCCCAGATTTGCCACTCCCCAACATTGTCTCACCTTCCACATCTTCATCCATTACAAGATCATGAGTTCTACCTATATAGTATATAGCAGTATATAAAATATTGCAAATTATATGCATGTTCAAAATCTTTTTATCTAAAGCTATTGGCTAACTATAAAAAGTCAAAATGAGGCAACATTTTTCTTCATGAAAAAAAACTGTGTAATTCATGCATTCTTTGCCAGATTGTGTACATGACTTTTCTTCTTAAACTTCTTTTTAGAGATAATATCAATAATTTTACCCATTATAGTACTATGTTCACAGCCAAAAAGCCTTCATGATTTGATCAGTGTGAAATAAAGGTAAGCCTATTTAAAAGATTAACAAATCAATATTTCAACTTTGCTTGAAAACAAAAACCTTATTATTATTATTTTTTTTTCTAATTTTCATTTTGCTATGATAACTTAAAAAGAAACCCAGCAACAATGTAACAATATAAGTTGCTTAAGAAAGTGCTCTGATGTGTGACAAAAATTCTATCAAAAATTATCATTTAATTGGATGAGAAACAATGATTATGTAGCCATCACGATCTTTTTCTGTAATTTTTGTAAAAAGGAGCAAAGGATAACCACTAATCAAGAGGAGGAAATGAACTGTCAAAAGATACAGAGAGTGAGATAAAACAAAGTCTAATTCAAGAAATACCATTTCAACAAACGAAAAATAACTTAATACCTTAAAGCATGCACAAGCTAAAAAGTACTGTTGCTACCTGTTTATAATGGCCTTTCTATGCGTACTTCCAAAATACCAGAAATATTATAAATAGGAAAACATAAAACATGAATTACGAGGACTTACTTGCATTCTATAATTATAATTAAAATCTATATTAATTTCACATTACTACAGTTACTTAAGAGGTGAATTTGTCTTACTTCCAACTCTTTTGATTAAAGATATAAAAAACCAATATAATTTAATATGAGGAACGAAAACTTGAATGTTTTGGAAATTAATACATATATATATGTGACCTGTTTTTTTCAAATCTGAATAAATGAATATTACTTTTAAGGCCTTTTATACATCATGTAAAAGCCTGGAATCAGCATTTTAATAGGATAATTTATTTATGAACATGTCTGATAATGTTATAGGCTACACAGTACCAAGTGTTAAGCATTACATGTGCCACTACCACTGGCAACAAATAATAGATAATATTATCACTTTGATTGCAGTAGTGCGATGTGGTACAGTCTTTAAAAATTCAAAATACATGTACTATGTACACACCAGCAAAGCCAAGGGTAGACAGAATGAGACTGGGAGATCGAAGGAATTAAACGCTAATAACAAAGATTTGTTATCATTGATAGAGACTAAACCTGCATCACAGAAAAAATACCCCAACAAAACAAAAAAAATTAAAACGACCAAAAATTACAAATAGCAAAAAATTAAACAATATACATATAAATCAGCGCTTGTACATCAACATTAAAATGATGATCATAGTGAACTGCTCTGAATGAATGATCTTGAATGAGTGATGGCTAGCCTGAAGCATAACCCATCAAAACAGAAATCGATAAGTGAACTCTCCAATTCAAGCCATCTCTATAAAAATGTATGGCCTATATAAGGTGAGATGTGGAGTTAAGACTTATATAGGCCACAAACTTAATTCAAGATATCCTTTGAAGAAACAAGACACATAAAGTGGAATGCTCATATAATGAAAATAACTAATTCATAGTGATAATTGAAGAAAAAAAATAATATAGTACGTTTTTCCCAAATCCAAAATGGACTTCGAGAAAGTATCAAAATGAATACAATAAAAATAAAGGCATACAAATAAATAGTTTTCTTCACCTCTTCTGCTTTTCAGATTAGCAGTGGATGGTTTCACTAATGGTTTCATCAATGGTTCATCAGCCTGGGGCATGAAATTGGTGTTATTACTCAGGCCAGGTGGACTTTTGTCATCATCATTATCATTGAAACCATCTCTACCCTTTAGGTTTTGAAAATCCTTCTCCAAAAAGTACTTGGTCATGATTTCCAGCATTGTTCTTAGAGGAGTTGCTTGTTCCTTGTAAAAGTGGTAGGATTGCAAAAGAAAAAGAAGATGCAAACTTAGCATATTTTTATTTATTTATAGTCATTGTAAAGTGCCTTTAAAAAAAATAAAAATAAAAGTAAAAGTTCTTCTTATATAGCGCACATATCCACAGCGTAGCTGTGTTCAAGGCGCTTTACAATGACTATTATACTTCCCTGACCGACAGCGACACAGAACACACAAGACAAGACTGGCAGCCTGTAAGGCGAGATTACTATTTTCGGACACGGACAACGCTGTCTTAACGGCCAGGTACTGATTCACACCTGAGTCGACTGAGGTAGATGGGACAAAGTGTCTTACATAAGGACACACCGCCAATGACTAGTGGTTATCGAGAAAATTTGCGTCCATCAGGATACGATCCCACCAAGTCACTCAGCCGACCGATGTCGATTTGAGTTTCTCGTGTTTGAACTGTGTTAACCACTAGGCCACTGACACCCCCTTTTGCACGGCTATGCTGTGGATATGCGCATGACGTAAAATTAAAAGCACCTTTTCTTAACATTTGCATCCAATGATTAATAAATATTAAAAATCTAAATCAAGTGAAGAGTTTGAAATGAGATGACTACTTTATTCTTGAAAAATTAAAACCATTACCTGGAATATCAAGTTCAACCATCCCTTTATACTTAGCATTCATCATCTTAAAAAATGAAAGAAAAATGAACCAGAAAGCATTTTATATCATCCTAATGAGAGTCACTAAATGGAAATGAATTCACTGCCCTACCTTGTTTTTCTTCATTAACTTGTCCAAATGCACATATTTCATGAGAGCCTGCCTGTTGTTAATACTCTGTTCATCCCGCGGACATTCTTCATCCAGTTTTTCTAATGTGCCCTTGAAACCCTTTGAATTAAATTCGTCAAAAACATTTTTTAAACAAACAAAACCCAACATAATTGATAATAAATTCTCCAAGTGAAAATGATGTTTATGAAGGCAAATTTCAAGGCAGCCACTGCGAGAGGTTATTAACAATAATAGTAATGGTTATTAAATTTGTTTTTATAATTACCGTTATTGAATTCCTTTTTTTAAACTTATTTAAAAAGAAGCAAAGCAAAACAAAAAGAAAACAATCAAAACATGTAAAAAACCCCTTAAAAAAACAAAATAAACAAGAAAACAAGCCAACCCCCCCTCTTCCTAAGTCAAGTGTGCTTGAACACTTTTTAAATACCATAATTTTTAAGTAGGCATAAAATTGTATTTTTTTCATATTTTGAAGATATTGAAACTTCTTGATTATGAAAGTTTAACATGATTATGTCATCAGATGTAAAAAGTAAGTTATCTTTGTATTCTCCTTGAAATTTTCTTTAATTTGATATAAGATATGTTAATATTGGTTCATTAAATGATTATTGTCATAATTTTGAAATCGGCCAAAAATTGTCCTATTTTCTCATTTGTCACAAAGTGTGCAAAAGTGTCAAAATGCTAATTTCAATTCATAATTTCATTATTTTATAATGATCTGATATGCCCTGAAAAAATTGAGCTACAAGTACATGTTGGTAACTCCTCTTTATTTAGCAAGTTTCAGTGTCTTGCATGCATTGTTGTCGTCGTCTGCGTCTGAATATGGTAATTTTTCCATTTTCAAATGCTGACGAAAAATTTAATATTTCAAAAAATCATAAACACTTAAAAATCATCATAGAGAGACAAATTTGGTACCAAAATGCCCAGCAAGGCAAATTCTTTCTGATTATTTCACTTGCTTTGACCATAGCTCAAAATGAATAATAAGTATTGAGTACCTATTACTTTAGTGTTTATTTACAGGTATGATTAATTATGTGTGTGAGCACGCACGTCAATTAAATAATGTGTGTGTGAGTGAGAGAGGGAGTTAACTTTTTGCAAGATTGTAAGTAATATTAAGAAGCTGCTTACGTAAGTTGTATTCTTGAAGAAGAAAAAATACTATCCCAACATAAAAAATTATGTTATTAATATTAATAGTAATGGTAACAATTAATTTTTTTTATGATTATTGGATTTTTTAAAAAGAAGCAAAAGCAAAACAAAAAGAAAACATGATCAAAGCATGTAAAAAAAATACAACATAAAAAACAAAGCAAACTAAAAAAACGCCTTCCAAAAAAAACCAAAAAAAAAACAACAGAACAGAACACCAACACACACACGCCCCCCAACCCGTCATCCCCTCAAATAACTACACGAAAGGGGCCAAACAAAGTGTGTGTGTGTGAGTGTTTGACGAGTTAGAATCAGTACACTCCATATTCTGAGTTTTAAATTAAAAGGGGTGGTCGTCACTCAGCCTAATCTACGCTTTGGATTAAAAGAGATGGTTGTCACTCCACTATTCTGCGCTTTTGAATTAAAGCGGTGGTCGTCAGCAGGGGATATTCTATATTCTGCGGTTTGAAATAAAACGAAGGAGCTATTCGGGTGGCCGGTTTCAAAACAAAACGCAGGCCCTTGATTATTACGCAATCCACACAGCCAACGGGGAAATGAAATACTTTACTTAAATTTATCTTTCAAAGCTATCATAGTGGCATAGAATCTTGCCCTATACAGGTACTTTTCTGAATAATATTTACGAGTGAATTGGGAAATATCATAACAGCAAGACAGGGACATTTTTAGAATGTCTTCTCTTAACAGATATATATGACTATATTTGAAGTCAATTCATACACCGCTGTAATACTTAGCATATCTATGGAACAAGCTAATTTTTATGGATGCTGAAAATTGTGGAGAAATCAATGAACAAACAAGTAATAATCAATTTAATACAAGAAGTCCAAAATTTCTAATGCCTGAGTCAAGGACAAGATCTTTTGAACCGCAATATTATTTTCATCCTTTTTCTATTTGACAAATTTGCCTTTTCTTGAAATTAGATATCATATTTTTCCCTTTACTCCAAAAGTTAATGAAAAAATCATGTCATTGTTTTGTTTATTGGACACTCTCATAATCCTTCAGTGGTGTTTTCAAAGTTTGATAGTCAATTTATGAATGATTTTTTAACATTTCTGTAACAGGCCTACTGTTTTCATACTCGTTTTTACTCAAAATTCTAAAGGATATCTTAAAATGCCTATGATATAGACACTTCATCATGCTTTTGTTTCATCAATTTTCATTGAATTCCATTGTAACTATCTAGTACTAATTCATTATGGTTACATACCCATGGCAATGGAAATATGCTACCACCTCTAAAAAGCCCTCTGGTTTTATGATGATATAAAACTTAACATAATCTTAAAATATGGCCAGTCTATTTCTAATTTTAATGATTTTAGCAGAGAGTTGTTAAACATTTCCCCCTTCAAATGGCTATAGAATTTTATTGTGACTGGCTTTTAATGTGGAAACAACTGGCTTTGTAGCCCTTATTGGCCCATCGATCTTGCCAACTTTCTGGTATTGTGGTCCATATAGACTAGTCAGATAACAAACATACAATTGTCAAAAGAACTAACGCAAAATAATTACAATTAATATGAAAGTAAAATACCATTTTATTGATATCAAGGAAATGCAGAAGTTAATTTGCACATTATATTTCAATACAAAATATTATGTATTAATTAGTATAGATCAAATTTCACATCATTCATTCTTTAAAGGTCAGACTTTACAATTATGATAACTCTTGATGGAAGCATACAGTAGATCCACTCATTACATTCAATCTCTCATGCAGAATTCAGATAAAAAGCAACTGCCTACTACTACGAAAACTACAACCGGTGCTGCTTTTACTACTACTACTACATTAGCATTTACTTGTTTTATACATACCTGAGTGATGGGAACAAATGTATCAAGAGTAGCAATTATACATTAATCTGAATATGGAAGCTTAAAAAATTAATACTATTCATATCAAAGATTGTATACTCCAAGAGCATTCTTTTTACAACGAGAAAAAATTAAAAATAAGCATTTTATCTGAGGCACAAAATGTTATTGAATATAATTAAAAAGTTTCCAAAACTGTTAGAATCATCATAGAATCAAAGATTCTCAAAGACTGAGCTTGTTCATATTTATGAGAATTTTTAAATATCAAATTCAATTATATCAGGCTGCACTAGGCAGCATTGGCATTGGTGAAGCTGGCCAGCATACAAGAAGAACAAAAGTATGCCTTAAATCAGTTCATTTTGAGTGACAAAGAATCATAAGAGAGTGTAACAAAACTACTTCAATGACCTATAAAAACAACAGAAACTTTTCATTATAATGATTGATTCTCCTTTTCTTGTTTTTTCGTAAACGCACTTTTATTTGCTTGTCTGTTCATTTCTCTCTGAAAAAGAAAAAAAATATTTTTTAATAGTTTATACAAATAATAAGTAAAATTTCTAAATATTTCCTAAGTTGAGTATTACTGTTAATACGCCATTGAAAAAAAATTAAAAAATTTTTTAAGTTATTGGGTGGTCATGAAGGATCAGTCAAGTCAAACTGTTTTTGATTTCACCATAGTAGTAGTAGCTCCAATGCTTTTGGTTTATTGCAAGTTTGATAACAATAACATTTAGAGAAAAAAGAAACATTTATAATGTCATTTTGGCTTAGAAGCCTTTTTTTTGGTTTAACCATTTTCAGTTAATAGGTTTCTACTGTATTACTGTGCGTCAGAGTCTTTCATCAATTTCTGCTGATTGATTGGATATCAGATTTCCCAATCATAAACGTTAAGGGTGCAATACATTTTTTTGGAAATATTATATTTCTTAGTTTTCAGAGGAAAATTCATCAAAGTTTTAAAGATTTCATTTAATGTATGCTGTGTTATGTAGAATACTACAAATCAATAATAATAATAATAGCTACACAAGAAAACCATTTGTCTCACCTCTCTTTTCAAACATTTAGTCATTTGTCGATCAAATTCATTACATGCCCCAAAAAACTTTTTCATTGGATTCTGAAATGAAAAGAAAAACAGGGATAAAGAAAAGAAAGTCAAAGGAATTTAAGTAATCCGAACCATTTTATGAGAATGGATTTTTTAAATATTATTTTTGAGTATTCCCTTATCCAGAAAATTCTGTAATCCGAACAAATTGCCAGGAACAGAGATGTTTAGATTAGAGAGGCCAGACTGTATTTTAGATTTTGCCTTATCAGTTTCTTTGTGTACAAAGTATATCGTTCATACGAAATGACAAATTTAAACAAAAGAAGTTGTCACGCTGTAATTCCACTATGCATATCAAAGCAAATTTTCTTCTGCAAGGAATAAATGAAATTGTTTTTATATCTTAAAGTATGCTAGAAAATAAGTAATTACCAGAGTATTGAAAAAAGAAGAAAGTATTTTAAGAAAAATATGAAATTGATCGTAATAGTAAGACTTTTGGACAGTATTGAATGCAAACAGTATTTATTCTTAACTAAAAAAATAATACAAATGATGTGGAATTGATAAATTGTCAAATAATGCGACAAAAAAGTAACAATTAAACAACAAAAAACAATTAGAGTGTCAAGAAATATAAAAAGGTCTCAAGGATATAATGCTCTGTTTGATATGGCAAAACTAAAATTTTTCTAATGAAATATAAAAAATATAATAATTATAACATGTCATAGCAATTCCAATGGGTCAATTCAGTGTTGACATAATTTCATTGAAAAACAGAGAGTTAAAGCAATATCTAGAATATTTCTTTCTTACTCTAATCTTCGTTTTTAGATTTGCTTGTTTTCATCTTTGTTGTCATTATATGATAAAGAGAATATCGTCCATAAGCATAGTTAAATCGCATTTGTCTATGCAATGCGTAAAGCATATGTCTAAGTTACGAGTCATAAGTCTAAACACAAACGATGCGCAAAGTTACGAATTCATAACCAGCCTGAAAAAACCGTGCGTAAGTTAGAAACTTAGTTGTTTTTTTCTAAAACATGTGACGTAAGAGTAAATTAATTATTATGTCATTTGATTCTATAATAGTATTCAATCAGAGTGCAAAATATTACATCCGAATAAATAACTGCCGTGAATTTAGAGCTTGTAAAGCACACAGCGTATTTTCAATAATTGTTTTTACAATTTTGTTGTTCAGCTATCAGATAACATTATATCTTATAATATGCTTATTCCTTTACCTTTATCTAGCCTAGTCCTACAGGTAACAATGGCCCATTCCGAAGAGCATCATTTAGGCGCGTTAGATGAACTGTGCCGTATTTGTGGAGAAAAAAGAATGTGACTCTAAAAAAATTAAAATAAATAATAATTACCAGAAACCAGAACTGTGTATTGATTTTGCTGAGAAGATTCACAGGTTTTTTTATTTACATTAAAGTAACTGAGGACCAATTAGATCAGCATTCTACCAAACTTTGTGTAAAATGTATTAGAACAATAATTAAAACAATGATGACAAATCGCTACCAGACTGAATCATGTGTTGCATTTCTCAATACATATATATTTGAAAGCTGGTAGTGAGATTCCTTATGCCCATGTTCTTATGTCTATGACAATTGATAAGGATTTAGTTTAATCCGCCAATGACTGACTCAGTGTCACGGGGTGTAGGCCTAGATCTAACGAAGCCGTCGCTTGAATACCAAATGCAGATATAATTCCATGGTAATTTTTTTCTTTGCCTTACCTTGTATGGACATTCATCTTGAAACAATCTTCAAATCACCACGATTTCAAACTCATTGGTGATTTCTGAATAAAAACCATGGGAATGTCTGTAGGAATATGTTATGTATGTGTATATTATATGTATATGTATGTAAGTCCATGCCTTCATTAGGCTATTAAT
>JASKDV010198891.1:0-11039 GCA_032466395.1 Aegires albopunctatus
TAATTCCCCCCCCCCCCCCCCCCCCAAATGACCATTTATTTTTTCTGCACTGTACTAAGAAAAAATGTTTTCCTTTATGAAGTGCTACTACTGCATTTTGAAAATTTGTAAATGAGCAGCTGACATCATACAGATGTTCACATTACAATATGTTTAATGTTGACAAAATAGAAGAAATTATATACAAAATATTCAACACCATTGCTAGAGCGGCTTACATGGGTAAAAAATTTAAATTTCTGACATTCTCATGGATCTGATAAACTGGTCTGCCATCTGCATCCAAATACGTTATATTTTCCTTTATACTCAACTAATATACAGTGTTTTTCATTCAAATGGCAGTGGTGCGCTTTGGAGTCCAAGATTTATGGTAAATGGGACAACACTCCCCATTGGGGTTCAGGAAACTTACCTGAATAAGATTGGCTGGCAGAGTTTCACTCCTATATCCATCAAAGAATGCAAGAGCTGTGCTAAAGGCAGGAGTAGGAATGCCAAGTGTCACCGCTGTTGAGACCACACGACGCCATGAAGCCTGCAGATAAAGAACATTTCATGAGAATATATATAAAAATACCAACAAAAAAAACAACAACGAGAGTCTAGTTAAAGATGAGTTTTTATTGCTATTTTTCACTCTATGTAATATGTTATCAATTTTTTAATATGAGCAAGACAGAAATAAAAGGCAAATAAGAAAAACAAAATCTTTAGATTAATTAGAAAGGAGTGAGATGATATAAAAATGTGCATTAAAAAAGGGTATATAATATGCCAAACTTTCACAAATTCTATAAACAAGAAAGCACTACAGGCAAGTTTAACAATCGGAAATGGCAATATAAAAAAATCAATTAATACTTATTTGAAATAATAAATGACAAAAACATTAAAATCGGTATGCTATTCAGACATAATGTATTTCCTTGAATAAATTCTTGAATGAAAATCCATATTCCATCAAGACAGATCTGATTGAAAAACTTCATCTACTACATCTAGACCTTGCTTTCAATTTCTATGAAATCAAAACTATCCTCATTGTGATCAATTCTGTCGTACAAAGGCAACACGATTTTTCTCCAATAACAGAGTTTTGGCATCTTTTCATTTCATTTGGCTTATCACACCCATTTTTATCATGTGTCAAAAGCAGTGGTGTATCTCTATTAGAAATGATATTTTAGATGTTTTGAAGTAAGGCATTCATTACTTTTGACAGTTGCAATTTAAAAATTTTTTAAAAACTTTTCTCGGAATTAAAAATAATGTAGATGCATTGGCTTGCCTTTGCACAGTACAATTGATCCAGAAAGGAAGAATCCTAACAAATGCATTATCTTTTTTCATTTTCAATTGTAAAATAAAATGCAGGTCATTAACAAGGATAAAAAGATTGTATGTGAGCAGCTTCAACATTATGTAAAACAATAAAACAAACTATGTGCTAATGTAGCCTTTTGATGGATATATATACACATCCGCATCTTGATTTGAAAATTTTAAGATGAGGTGTTTCAATGTGGTAATTTGGAAAAACAATCTTCAGCACGTTAACGAATCAATTGATAATTAAGTGAGTCCCCCAGAGTTTTCTTTCTATCCATCTTTCCCCATTTATGACCCTCTCAAAGGTCAAATAATTGTTCTTTACACTCTTCCTTCTTGTTACCCAATTCATTTCCCACAATTATATGTATACTGCCCTTTTCAAATGAAAGGCAGTAATTATAATGGTGATTGGCCTGCAGTTACTGCCTATCATTTGAAAATGGCAGTATATATTGCATATCCTATTCATGCTCTTAAAGGGGCCATTACCCAATTTGTGAACTAAGTGATAATATACTGAGCCTGAAAAATCAGCTTGGTGTCTAAATGAGCAAAAGCGGCTTGGGCAAGTCAAAGACTCAGAAACATGATCATGTGATGAAATAATGATGAAAGATCCATCAGGCTGGACCAATAGTGATAATCTTACCTCGCATTCAATAATTGCCTTCTTAAAGAAATCATCCATAAGTAAGTTAGTAAGTTGAGGATTCTTCTCATAAGCTTGTTTGATATTTCCTAAGAAGGCACTGTAGTAAAAGGAATAAAAAAACTTTTAATAAAAAAAAGTATAACTCTGTTATAGATGAATTTCAGACTCATAACATGTTTGTGCCAAAATCAAAAGGTTGGACAGAAATGAAATTCTGTTTGTAATCAACATTAGAAAAAATAACCACAAGTGATTTAGTATTGATCTCTAAACTTAGATCCCAGTGTCTAGTACACAAAAGCCGAGAATCACAATAAATTTGGCTATTATTTACCTCTTTGTCAATTGAAAAGCCACATGGGAGTGAGTTACTGTAAAAATTACTTCTGCTTGGACAATAAAGTCCTATTTAGACCAAAGGCCATGAGCTATATGATTCTTTATTATCCTTCACCGATCAGACCAACCACCATGGCCTTCCTCCTCAGCTAAATTTCGTCTTCTTCCTCTTGACATAAATCAACTAGGTTTAGCACAAGGTGCTTTTCTCCACAGACCTTTCCATGAAGGAACTATTATGGTTGACTAAGGGTTGTAAGATTAACATCTTCATATCTTTTAACTATTATATTCCTTAAACCCCAAAAATCTTGGTGATGGTGGAATATAACTTGCATACCATTTATAATGGACAAAACTTCAAACCAAACTATCAGCATATTTGTTGTGATGGCATAGGAAAACTCTTCATAAGTCACTAGGTTGACTTTTGATATATAGCATTACAAAGTAGATTTTCAGTTAACTTAACAAGATTTATTATTTTTGCTTAATTATAAGGTTTATTGTGTTCTTAATGCTTTTCTAGAAATTTCAAACATATATTCCTTGTGTTGCTGAAGAACTATCAAGGCCCCTTAATATTCTTATTGAAAGCCAAACTTTACAGGCAATTTTCTTAGTTTTGCACTTTGCTGACTAGGTATCTTGAGAAAGTCATATCTTTGCAACCGTTTAAGACATCAACTTGAACTAAAAAATAAAATACTCAAAATTAATTGATCTATTAAATGCGATGTTAAAAGAAACGTCTTGAATTTTGCCACCACTCATACGATATACCTTCGGATAATGCAGCCCCCTCTCCACATTAGAGCAATGGAACCATAATTAAGCTTCCAGTTCAACTCTTTGGCAGTTTCCCTCATCAACATAAAGCCTTGAGCATATGAGATTATCTTGGAGGCATACAAAGCCTAAGGAACAAGAAAAGAAAAGATTTTTGCGCATAAGAATATCATTTATCTTTTTAACAGCAAAATGGCCAAAATTGGCTGACTATTTTACTTGGTTTGAATAGCTTATTCAACATCAATTACAATAGGAAATGTAAAGAAGCTACATTTATCAATACGGAAGCTAATCAAGCTTCTATTTCAACTGTCGATTGATTATCTGAGCCTTTTTTCACTTCAAATCATACAAAATGTAGCCTAGACCCAGTCTTTTCTCTAAGGGAGGTTGCCTGTTAAAGGTTTAAATATTGTCGTTGCACATAACTACAACTTCATATCACTACACCTTTGCTCGATTTTATCTATCACGTAATGAATTATAATCTATCATTTATTTCATTTTCAACAAGCAACTTTCTTTTCCTCTCTTAAGACTAGAAGAATATAAATGAATGGCCTGTATAGGGCCTTTTCGAAAATAAGAATTAACCTTTATGGTAAAATATTATTTCTTAGATTTGATTGGACTCTGTGGTAAATACTACTACAATGTTGAGCTTTATAGAATAAAAAGGACAGGAATGTAATTTAAAAATGGCTCAACCTTTTCAAGAACAAGCAAAACAACATGTTCCTGTTCTTGAATAAGATTTAATACCATAATGTTAAATTGTCCTACATCGTGTTTCTGGTGAAGTCATGTTTTACATACTTCCTGTCCTTTTCATTCTATACATTGTTGAAAAGTGTTGAAACTGACCATTTGATTGCCTGTCATATTCATGCTATCAATTGTATAATAAGAATTCTTCAAAAAATCAATTTTATTTCACTCATTAACAACATGAGCCCCGTCATCATTATTATATACTTTTATTATAACACTTATTAATCTCAATAATTGCCCAATTTCGGGATGAATAAAGTTAAATTAAATTGAATCATCATCATCGCTATCGTCCCCATGTACATCATTATTTCTTTTTTTTTTTTTTTGATTGCAAAATTTGACAAATTAAAAAAATTGGATTATAAATGTAAAGTCACTTTTTAGGTTGAATATATAAATACCTTTCTGATGTCCTCAATAAACTGTTTCTTGTCTCCTTCATACTTTGTTTTGCTAGGACCAGCAAACTGCTTGCTGGCTACAACACGCTCTTCCTTTAGTGCTGATAAACAGCGGGAGAACACTGCTTCACCTGATCATCAAACAGCAAAATAACAATCATATATTGAAAAGTGATAAAATAATGCTTTCCCCTGAAACATTGAATTCAAATCCAATCCAAAGAAAAGGAAGATTTATATTTTAAACAGATTACTTTTTTTTTTACCTCTAGTACTAATACATATGCAAAAATAATCTCTTTAACCTGGTCAATGAAAGCTAAGGCTTATAGATTTATCAAGAGACAATACTTCATACAGGTCTCTTGCATTTTTCTTCATTTATCACATAAAACTATGAACATAAAATAAAGGTTAATAAAAAACATTTAAAAGAATCTAATGTTTGATAATTTAACATTTTCATAAAACGAAGAAACAAAATGCGTCTTTTCTCCCTTTTTTTGTTTTTCACCACCTTTTTCTCTGAAATGATTCACTATCATTCAATTTTCAAAAGTATTAGTCAATATGGCAATTTCAAGGAAATACATTTTCCAAATTGAATCTCCCTCAACCATGGAGCTAAAAACATGGTAAAATATTGAGAGTTAGGGTCATGAAAGAGACATTTCATATGGTGACGAAACTGACAAAGTTAGCATCCAATAGTGATCAATACCACTTCCTCATGGAAAATTGGTTCCAAAACACTATGCCACGTCAGCCAAGGCATAATTTTAAGCTGTCTGATACCATGCCGCCATGTAGAAAAGATTAGGAACCACCGGCTAGACTATACCAACGCAGGGAAAGCTCTAATCTAATAATCCATCTACTTGCCTATTAACGTCACTGGAACACCATATTGTAAGGCAGAGATTGCCGTCCATTTTCCTGTTCCTTTCTGTCCAGCAGAGTCCCGGATTTTTTCCACCAGTGGTTTACCATCTGTATCCTTGTACTTCAATATGTCTCGGGTGATCTCAATGAGAAAGGATTCTAGTTCACCCTTATTCCATTCATCAAGCACCTAAAATACAAGCAAAAACAGTAATGTTGTAACGACCCTATCGTCTTTAATGTTAGCTCGTTACTTATAAGTTTCAACAAAGGAAAAGAACAGTTTAGCTCAGCAAAGCAGATGTTCACAATTGATAACAATTTCTTAGCATCACTATATGTGGGTTAAAAATCATTGGAACTCGGTCAATGCAACTAGAGCAGAATTTGTCAAATAAAAGGAGCAATGTTAAAACAAAAGATCTGGTAAAATCAATTGCCCCTACTCTTCTAGTGACTACCACAGAGAGGTCTATAATGTGTCAGGCAACTTCAGAGATTAAAGGCAGCCCATATCCCACACATTTGCCTTTTTCCCAGTGTAGACCTACTTTATTTTAGTAAGAGATTTCATTCAATGAATCTAACTCACCGTCTTTCAATTACAAGCTGTCCTTGCTAAGTACCCTACCAAGACACCATGACAAAGCTCTTTTCTTTTTTTTACTTCTTACATTCAGCAAAGGCTATTGCCAGGATGGTACAAATACCCTTCCCTCATGACAAGGGTTTTATATTATGCTATTTCTACTCACATCAGCCATTTCCGCATGACTTATGCCCAACGAATTCTTCATCACGTGGTATGCTTCACATATCAGCTGCATATCACCATACTCTATACCATTATGGACCATCTTCACAAAGTGACCAGCTCCTTCTGGACCAACCTGGAACAAATTGCATTCAAATACAAAGATTGAATCTAATGAAATTTAATGTCATTGTGAGCTACGCAAGGTACATTCATGGTTGATTAGATCAAAAGATAGGATCGGATATTATTGAAAGAAGAAGAAAAATAAGGAGGAGGAGGAGGAGGAGGAGGATGATTGAGAAGGCAAACAAGCTTTGTCATGAAAAACTTTTATATTTTTGATCTTGGACTTTTCAAAAATGCTAAACTACCAATTCCTTTCTTCCCCTTATTTTTTCTCTTCTTCTTAAAGAATCATATGAACTTACAAATCCCACTTTCTCTTTCCAGTTTATCAATGTATATATCATTTTTAATTTCACATTGGCAGTTGTGGAATGTTGAGATTGTCATTGTTTACTTGTGAGTTTCAGAATAGGAAAAACTGTGGACATTTTCAAAAGGCTTCCTCTCCCTCCCTCTTTATGTCATATTTATGGATTTTGAGATAATATATCACAAGAAAGCTTGGAAACTTGTACTTAAATATGATACCAAAGTTATGAAGATTATAGCAAGTATAATGGGGAGAGGTCGTATACAAAAAAGTTTTAAGAATATGAGGATCAAAGATGGAGACCCATTTTCACTGGTTTTGAGGATGGATGGATAAAAACAAACACCGGGTAATTGTTGATGCTATTTCTCTATTTGCATCCAACTTTGCATGCACTTGATATATGATCATATTAATTCTTGAAAGAAAATCAACACTATATCTTTCACATAAGCCAAGTGTTTATAATGTAGCATTAGGCTAGACAAAGCACCTCACTTCTTGTTCAACCAAGTCGTTTCATTAAATTGGCTTCTCTTGGCTCCTCCCCACAGCCACGACACCATGGTGCACCACAGCATGTCTTACATGAAATCAAAGTGTTGATTCTCTTAAACATAGGCTACTGTTAATGAAATACTAAGATCTACATACGGTCAGTTAACTAACAGAATACATGTACTTAAAATCAAATACTTCACAATTTATTTTGGTTGTTTTTGGCGTATTGACGGTAATACTCGTTGAGGTTTGTCAATTTATTTGAAGAAGGAAAAGAAAGGTCTATTTAACTAATTTCTAAGAGGCTATGAGTATTCTCGTAGCACCTATTCCCAACGGTCTGTGAGAATTGGGGTTTCATTTGTCCTAATGATTATCAACCAAATTATCCATGTTAATCATTTCTAATTTTAGATTCTATTTCTTGTTTTATCTTTCCTCTCACCAAATTTTTCAACAATAAAAGTTAAAAAATGAAAAAAGTTATGCTCATTTGTGTACAGAATAATATATTTTGCTTAGGAGCTGCTCGAGACAACTCAGTTAGGAATGAGTTAAAACCTCTCAATTAATGTATCATAAAAGGGGATTATTAAAACATAGTGAGATGCTTCCCGTATTGAAAGGTCAAACCATCATGTCAAGCCCTGGGCAATTTAAATTCTTTAATCTGATCTCTTGTCCCTTCATTCATATCAATACTGCAACCAGATGATCTGTCAAAGGGGCATGTGGTTAGTTGATTTAAAAATCTGAGTGATTGACTTACATCTCAAATTTGACTCTTAAGTTATAAACAAAACCCATTTTCGCAATTATAGCTGATGAAACGAGTGACCAAAAAAGTCTTTAATTAATTATTAAACATGTTTATTTTAACCATGACATATATCTTTTATGAAAGATAAAAATAAATTTGATGAATTCAATATTTTAAATTTTAAATCGCTGTCGCTCAAAATGGCCTGTGTGACACGATATGTTCCTCTTTGAAGAAACAAGTCACATAAATATTTCAATATAAAAATTTCATTTAAAAAAAAAAGAAAAATTTTACCCAATCACAGCATGGATCTCCATCAACTTTAGCAGAGATTGACTGGAAGATATTTTTAACATGAGGCCACCCCTCCTCGGCACCCCCTGGCATGAGAGATGGACCGTAACGAGCTCCTTCTTCACCCCCACTGACACCACTCCCAATGAATATAAAGCCTTTTCCTTTGAGGGAACTGCAACGACGCTGTGGAGTAGAATCAAGTAGAAAAGTTGGTCAAACCGATTCATACAATAATAACGTATTGTATCATCTCATGGCAATGAATTATGTAAACAGCTTCATAATCAAATTTTAAAAATTCAGGTGCAACAGAAATTATTTGAATATAAATGTGACTTAGACTCTCGGCTTGTTGCTCTCTTCAATCTCAATTCAAAGTTGACTGACCTTAAAGAATAACCTGAATGATAGTGAGTATCAAAAAAATTTTTTAAAAATCAGAGCTTAAAAGCTTTAAAAAACAAAGAGAAAGAGATAAGCCAAGAAACTTATACAAAAGAAGAATACTGGATTCAATAAATATATTTATAAGAAGTGAAGCATATCTATGCACATGGCTTTACAATACTATTTCTCTTTGTCAAGTATGACAGAAGATATTGAATTCAAAATTTGGAACTTTGATCCTGGAATCAGGCTACAGTTTTCTTCCTCACCTGTTAAGCCATATCATCAATGAGGGATGCAATTTCTGCATTTATTACTTTAACTGGGTTCTTTTTGTTATGTTTTGTTTTTTATTGTGTTAGAAAATGTTATTTTCAGTGCAGCCAGTATTACTTTTGAAACCGATTATCTTTTTCATGACTAATCATTTCTAACAATTTTGCCTGTGGGACAATACTAATAGCAAGCGCTAAAAAATTTAGTTTACACTTACAATGGAATCGTTATATTCAGAATTGCCTCCATCAATGATGATGTCACCTTTCTCAAGGAGGGGAACCTGCAAAAACAATGATATATACACCGGTAAAAACGAGAAATATTGGAGCCAAAATGTAGGGGGAAAGAGCATTTATTTATCTTCAATGTGGATATTCATGAGACTTGAATTCTCCAATCAAGACAATGGAAATGATCGCTTGCATTAAACTTAAACTACCACTTTTGCCCCCTTCTCATCATTTCACACTTTAATGTCGTATCCAACGCATCCATAAAAATAACGGACTGGCTTTAAATGGAATTGGGGCCAAGGTACAAGGCAGTAATGAGGGGTCATCTGGCATATTTAATCCTCCCTTAACTATCAAAGAGCAAATTGTTGAGAGAGTGGAATTTTACAAGTATCTAGGTGTTAGTATTGATAAAAATCTTAATTGGTCCAAGCATGCGAACAACATTCTAGCAAAAATAAACAAGAGAAGATACTTTATTAGACAATTGAACCAACTTAGCATCGACAAGACTATAATCACTCTTTTCTATCGATCTACAATCAAAAGCATTTTAACTTTCTGCCTTGCAGTTCGGGGAGAAAATTGCCTTAAAAGAGATAAAAATAGAATACAAAAGACTATTAAAAAAATTAGTTTATATACCAATGAAATTATGTCCCTTCCAACATTAATTTAAAAAATCACCCTGAATAAAGTTACATCAATTATGGACGACCTCACTCATCCCCTGACCTCGGAAATCAAAAATCAAAAATCAAATAGAAGTAATCGACTTTTATCAGTCAAAACTAAGACAGAAAAACACTGCAGGTCATTTGTGCCATCTGGAGTTAGATTTATAAATCTGAACACAACCAAATTATAATAGTTTAACATTGACAAATTTTATTAATTTTTTATACAGATATTTTTTATATTTATTTACAAATTACTTCTTCTGAAATGTTTGTACACATACATATGCATTTTTATTAGATAATTATATTGTAGAATCTATATTCATCATGAATTATCTCTTTGTGGGTGTGTGTGCGTTGTCTACCTATAAATAACCACATCCAATTTTATATCTGATTTTTAAGCTGGTGTAAAGCAAAGACAAATTCCCTTTTTAAGGACAAATAAAGTTATTGAATTGAATTGCATTGAATGACAGGAAGAATGCTTTGAAATTGCAGCTTGTTCCACTGTCTTCAACACACTTTTACGAGATTTATCAAGCCATAATTGGTCTGGTGTATAGGCGTGCTCAACTTATTTGCATTTCAATAGAAAACCATCCATTGCGATCAGTCAAGTCTCTGACAGATGCTAAAAATCTGAGACAAGTGCGTAAATAACGAATGTGTTAACTGAGATTAACAGAAGGATTTCGCATATGGCCACTGAAGCTTTAAGGCAAATATAGCATGGAACAGGGTCAGTTGGCATATCTTTGTTGACGTGACAGCCTATGCTTCCCAATCGGGTTAATGAGACAATAACATAATGAGTTAGCAATGATTCCCATCCTGATTAGTGTCTTTCCAAACATAAATCATTCTGTCATCAATAAAATCTATCAAAACTATCAAGGCAATTTGCCATTTGTAAATTTATACAAAGAAGAGTGGGAATCACCTTCTCACCAGCATAGATGCCCCAAGAAAGTAAGGTTTACCTGACTTGGGCTCAGTAATGACTGTCATGTCACGGACAAAGACTGTGTGACAAAACAGAGGTTTGAAGAAAAGTCAAGACTTTTTCAAGAAGAGATGAGAAAAATCCTGAAATTTAAGACCTTTTCAAGACAACAAAAAAATGGGTTCCCAAATTCAAAATTTTATTCTGAAAATATTGGTGAAGTGTTCTTATAATAAAAAGCACATTCCTACTAAAAAAATACAAATACAATTCCCTCTTCTTACCAATTTTGCAATGAAGTCATCAACGGCAGATCCAGCTTTGACCAGCAACATGACACGTCGGGGTTTCTTCAGTTTGGAGACCATGTCCTCCATAGACTTGGCACCTATAATGTTCGTACCTTTGGCTTCATTGTTCATAAAGTGTTCTACTTTTGACACAGTGCGATTATAGGCCACAACCTGTAAAACGTCACATAAATATAGTTAAAAAGTATAATTTAATATAACGGTAATACTGTATGGAGGTTCTACAAATATATTCCAGCTCCCAATTGGGTTGAGCACTTTGTTCATTTCATAT
>JASKDV010198913.1:0-10168 GCA_032466395.1 Aegires albopunctatus
CCTAGCTCCTTTAAAAAGGGTTTAGTAGCTTCGAGAATGTCTTCGGCTGATCTAAAGTAGTATTTGCCGAATGAGTTAAACCTAGATTTTTTAGATTTAAACTTTGTTTGTATTGTTGTTAACTTGTCGTTTAACGTCATAAAGTTTTGGTATTTGGTATACTTATATAATTACATACAAATATACTGTTTTACATCACTAACCTACAGATAGTCAATCACTTGCGAGTGATCAACGTTGTCAATTAATTTTTGTACAGCTTGCTTTTTTAGCTCACTTATGCGTACATAATTACTAACGCCATCTATCTTTAATTTAGCTGCGATTTGTTTAGCTGTATGCTTATCGCAGTCAAGTCCGTAGCTTAATCGTAACACCTCGTATTCTTTTTCAGTAAGATGTTTTAATAATAAGCTTTTCAAATAACTGTTTAGCAAAGCTATATTGTATGGCTCTGATTTGTCTGCTATTTGATGTATCATTTGCTCGCCTTCGTCGTTAGCTGGTTGAGCATCTATAGATAAAAACATAGAATTAAAAAACATTTCAACCATTTTTTTATCTTTAGGGTTTTTACGTATCTCATTTATTTTATGCTCTGGTATACGTATATCACCTCTGTGCATGTCTATACGGCGTCTGATACCACCTTTAATACGTTTACTGAAAAACGATTTTAAAGTTTTTTCAATGTTATCAGACTCATTTAACATAGCCCAGTCAAGCTTGTCAACAGCTTTAATTAAAGACTCGCCACCTATTTGTATAAGATCCATTATAGTTAACACGCCTGATGCTTGTTGACTAGTTGAAAACTTACGCGCTAGGTTTTCTACTAACGGTATGAATTTAACTATAAGCTGCTCGCGTTCTAACGTTTCATACGCGTCATGTTTAGGTATAGATTTTTTTAAATCTTCTTTATACCTAATATAGTTTTGTATGTTGTACTTTCTCATACTAGCTCTTCTATAATTCCTACTACTTCTGATATAACTAACACTGCCATAGCCACCTCAATGTTAAAAGGTAAGAGACAATAGCCTCCTACTCTTACCACGCTTTTTGTCATGCTAGCCCAGAAATGTTTGTCTGCATCTGGATATTTCATAATTGTGAGTTTAAAAGTTCTTTTTCTTTCTTTAGTTCTTGTGTCATATTTCTATAAATAGTACGAGCTGAACAATCAAAATAACTAGCTAGTTTTTTAACAGTTATAGTTTGTTTTGCCTCGTTTAATGTTAGCATAGCATCATAGATATCATCTGCAGCTACAGCTTTAGATCTACCTATAATGCTACCTACAATACTTAGTTTTTCACTAACCTCAAGACCACACGTATCGTTAAATATAACTTTACGTAATTTGTTTTTAGGCGGATATTCTAAGTCATACATGCTAACATCATAAATAATGTTCTTAAACAACTGCTCTGATACGTTAAATGTAACAAAGCCATTAGCTTTATTTACTAAATGTCTTGCGATATACTCAAACTTATCTTGATCAAGCTGAGGATTTAAGTACCACAATACAAGCAAATGCCATTTAAGAGATTTATAAGTTGTAATTTTAGCTCTAGTTCTAAACAACTCATAGCACTCATGCGTACCGTTATAATACACCACACCCCAGTCATGTACTTCATCTGGCTTATCCGTTATTGGATCTCGCCTATACACAATGCGGTTGTTGTTTAAAAACTTTAAGTTTCTGTCTTGTGACATTAGCCTATTACTCCTTATTATTAGGGGCTGTTGTCACAGTCCCTTCGGGTTTTAAAGTACACACAATTATGTGTTCTTTTAAAAATTCTTCTTCTCTTAATTTAGTAAATAACTCTTTTGTTTTTCCCATTATCTTTAGGTTTTTGTTTCTTTTTTTGAAAACTTTTGATCTTATGCGCTATATTCATATAGTTTACGCTGATCATATGGTCGTACAATTTTTTGCTCATTTTTGTTTGCTACTTTATATTTATCTTGTTCATAATAATTCCAATAGGCAGTTATGCTACAGCTGGGCACTTTGTACTCATCTGGCATACATTGCGGCGGTTCTGTGAATACTACAGATTGGATACCATCAGGACAAAAGCGTAATGCATTTTTACATTTATCTATTGACATATGTACTTTGTCATAGCGTTTTGTATACTCTTGCCCTAATGCTATCATGTGCTCGTATAACCAAAAATAGTTTGGTCTGCTTTCTCTAGCCCATATCGTTGACGGATGGTTTAGATGTGCCTGCCTATATGGCACATCGTCAGGATTACCATACACGTGATGAGCAGTGCAAAGCATTTGAGCGGATTCCAATATCATCTTTACTTTATGTTTGTCATAAAAATAACTAGCAGCTTTGTAAGGATCTTTGTCAAGATAAAATATATTCATTCGTATAATTTATCCAACAAGATGTTTGCTACTTCTTCGCTAATCATATTCTCAGCATAAAGTTTCCATATTAATTTACTCATAATCTCGAATACATTTGAATAACGGGTGACGATAGTTACCTGCTTTGGTTCGTTCGAAATAAGTAAATGTAGCACGTTTACCAATGTAGTCGTGTACATTATCTAGTATATTAGCTAGATCTTTGTAGTTGTAGCCTTTACCTGGTGGACAACCGAACTCAATACCGTTGTCGTCCATCATAAAAAACTTGCCAAGCGTGCCAGTACGTTTGCCTTTGCCAGCTTCATAACCTACAATTGTAGCTTCATCATCACTAAAGTCTTTGAATTTTTGTAAGTTGTAGCTACGTTTTTGCTCATAAGCACCGTTAAGTCTTAGTATAGAGCCTTCGTAACCTTGCTTTAAAAAACCGTCATAGTGCATATTAGCAGCTTCTTCGTACTTGTACACTCTGTGAGTCTCAACAGGCATAATTACATTACCCCACCACAAGACTTTATTTGACATTAGCCATTTAAGTCTAGCTTCGTAACCAATAAACGGAACAATGTAGTCATATACGTGGTATTGTATAAGTTTTCGCGCATTTAAACGATCCTCGTCAGTTGGTTTTTGTTTTCTGACTAATGATATGATTTGCTCGAAATCGTTCCTTAAAGCATGATTATACAGCTCACCATCAAGTTGCACGTCTGGATTTAGTTTAAAAAATCCTTTAAGTCGCAATTCAAGGTGTTGTAGATTGTGGAACTGTTTACCCGTGCGCGAGTATGCTCCATCTTTTGTAAAGACACAACGCACGCCGTCAAGCTTAGGTTGTATAAATACAGGCTTAGTAAAGTCAATTTTTTTATCATTAACTTTATGAGCCAACATAGGTTTTATCATAATTTTCTTATTATATTTTCTAATTTACTAATTTTATTTTTGATTATAGCAGCTTTTTCGTATTCTTCAGTATCTTCATACTGTGACATTAGCGTCATAAGTCTAGCAATTTCAGCTACAATCATCTGTTCGTCTGTAGCAGCAGGTAAAGCAGACACTTCAAAGTCGTCAGAATTAAACATCTTATCGACAACAGCATCTGCTACCTTTTCTGCTAAATAATCTAGTTCTTTTTTAGTCATGAAAAGTTTTTATTATTATATAGTTCCATCTCATTTTTTTCCCATCTTTTTTCGCCATTAGCGAAGTCAGTGTACTCATAATCAGACATGTAACGTGATATTACTTTAGCAGGTGTTAGTACAAATACATTTTCACTGTTGTAATTGTCATAACAACTGATCCATATATCTTTTTTACCTGACCAAATGATATAAGTAAACTGATGATCTATTGCATCTGGTGATGGATATAAGTAGCAACTGTCATAGTACATGTCATGAACTAGCTTTGCTGCCATCGCGCTACCGTCTTGTCTGCCGTTAGTATGCACCCAATTAGCTATTTGTACACCCTGAAACTCAGGATAACCATCGTGGTGTAAGTACATATTTACATAGCTATTGTCAGTAAAGTTACTAGGATTAGCTGCAAAGCCTTCCTTGTACTTTTCTGCGTGCTCGCGATCAACAACCATTGTTAAGTTTCTTGTTGCCATATTATTTAAATTTAGCTGCGACTTCTTTTATTTCTGCTTTGTCATCGCTGTCAAGCCCAGGTGTTTGCTGAGCATACATACGTAGTACATAGTGCACAAAAATAGCGTCGCCTTCAGTTAGTTTAATTGTTTTGAATTTTGTCTTTGTAAATCCCATTATAATCCTGATTTATTTAAAAAGTATTTGTATACTTCTGGTATATGTTTCTTGTAATAAGGTTGTTCTTGTGCAACCCAACGCTTAAGGCTTTGCTTGTCCATAAATGGAGAACACCTATCAAACATAGGTTCTATATCGTCAATGAAGTCACCGACTGTCCAACCTTCCCATATATGTTTATCTCTATCCATCATGGTAGTGTCTGTCTAAAATTTGTTGAATATCATCTTCATAATCTACGATAACTTTACCTAGCTCTAAAAAATGATTTAAAGCTTTTATTTCGTATTCGCTTAGATCGTTTACTTCACGATCTTCGATTGCATTTAAGCAATCTTGCATGTCATTTACCGTGTTTTCGAAACGGCAATAACTCATGTTAGGCATAATAATTAATTTAAAGTTAGTGGACGTACAAGAATCGAACTTGTATTAACCATTGCGTCCTGTGTTGCTAGTCTAGCAAAGTCATGTATGCTTCAGGGTTTGCTGATCTAAACCAGTCAATACCTCTTCTGTGGTCTTTCATTAACCTTTCTGATCTGTAACCTGTACGCTCAAGCGTCATAGTTAAACCCATAATTAAGTCATACATTGCAACTTCATTAGGTGATAACAACTCTGATTGACCTGAAAATGGGTTAGTCACCGTTTCCCATTTAGTATATATAGCTCCATCATACCACTTTGGTAGTGGCTTTTGTCCTGTATCATTCTTCTTCCCACTCATATCCGTCGTCAATTAGCTTTTCAATTAGTTCTTGTCTTTTGTCATTGTAGTATTCTTCGTACACATTGTGCACAACTTCTTGAAACTCGTAGTTGTCATCATTGAGTTCTTGAAAGTAAATAGTCATACCATCTGTCATAGCATCAGCCATTTTTTCAAGCCAGTCACTTTCGTAATAGTATACGTCTTCATTGATTGAAGGTCGTTGATCATCATCTGTAGCGATCCATACTTCATAACCATCAGATGTTGTTTCTGTATAGAACATCATTTCTGGATTTTTAGCCCAACCATCTGTAATTTCAAAGTCAAAATGGTTTTTAATACGCTCGAGCATAATATCTTGATTAGTGTCATCAGCTTCAGTTACATTGTCTTCTGATAGCAGTTGACGCACAAGCTCTTCGTCTAGTTTTAATTTATTGTCTGTCATTGTTATTCCATTTAAAATAGTTTTTTAGTATGTACTTTAGAATATAGTTTAGTCTAGATTCTTCATTATATATCATCATACGTCGCCGGCTTTTGCACTGATAAAACTCACCGTTATGCATAACCACCTTATAATCAACGTCATACGTCTTGTTTATTTGGTACATTGAGTGGCAGTTTCTGTCAATTCTTACGTAGCCTGTTTTGTAAGAATAAAATCTCACTGGTTTTCTACGTATTTTAAACGGAGCTTCAAAAGCTCTTGTACCATTAGCCTTCTGCCGCGAAGTCGTAATCTCGTTGATACCCAAGTATTTCATCAACGTAAGCGTGTTTTCCATAATCTTTTTCTATTAAAGTTGCTATATAATTCCATGCATCGAAGTCTCTTAGTTGAGAATCCAATGTAGCTTGTAATTGCTCTTCGTCAAATATACTTGACACCTTGCCTTCTAGTTGAAGTCTGGTTTGAGCCATTTCGATAGATAACTGATGCATATTTGCAAAAGCTTTATCGTGCGCTTGTAATTTAGTTGTATCAGTCATTTTCATCAAATAAGTGCTCACACCACATTAAGTCGTAAGCGTTAAGATTGTGTAAACTTGTATCAGAAAAAGAATGTAATGTGCGAATATCGCAAATTTTTAACTCACTGATAAACTTAGTTTTGTCTAATTTAATAAATAAACTGCGTACTACGTCAGAATATTTACGGTCATTAGACTCAAGCTTTGCTTTGATCTCTGGTTTAAGCCGTTGTTTAAGTGTTTTAATTTCAGTCATAATTGTATATATTATCCATTAGATAATGAATTTTGTTTGTAATATAGTGGACGTGGCAGGAATCGAACCTGCGTTTGCTACTGGATGTCTCATAGAGATCACAGCTTGCACTAACCATTTCACGCCCATATGAGGAGCCGCGCGTCATTTACCGGTGTGTACCCCGCATTGGATGCTCCTCACTTACGCCGCCAAGCTCTGTGCACACTCGCTGATACTTCTTGGCTGACGATTTGAATAGTATTGCCTGTCTTGTGCTCGATGATAGGTACATAGCTGTAAGTTTGAGTGGTTGAACACTCGACACAAGTTTTGTAACCTAAGTCTATTCGCACTGGGTGCACAGTATTTCCGCATCTACAATACATAGTTTGTTTGTTTTTGTTTATTATATTATCCAGTAGCTATTGTTTTTTGTTTGTAAACCACCTGTTGTATAGTATTTCAACAGTCTTAGCTGCTATAGCTTCTTGCGCACGTAGGTAATCATCACCTTCAAGCTCATCAAAGCTAGTTCCGTCCATAGCCCACTCTGTATTAGAGATAATGCTATCGTCGATAGAATCAGCGATCCATGTCGCCATATCCTCTAGTTCTTTCATTTTACTCATGATTTTGCTATTTGTTTTAGTTGTTCGACTGTATATTCTTTACCTGTTTCACGCCACATCTTGTGATGGGTGAACTTTCTAGCTTTTGGAAAACTAGATTTTTGACCGTGTTTTATTGAAAACCACTCTTTGTCAGTTAGTCCACCACATTCACCGTGATGTGCGAACTTGCGTCTATGCTCCGCAGCTCGAATCTTTTTTTGCTCTTCAACATAGTTGAGCAGTTCTTTCATAGTTTTAACTACCATGGCAATTCAGTTTTTTCAAGATAAGTTAAACCTTTGTAGTTAAACCAGTGTGATTTACCTTCTTGTCCGGCTGGATTAGTGATAAAGCCAAATGTTGGAGGTAGATCGCCGATATTATAGCCTTTGTATTCAACATCGCCAAGTTTAGCTAGATGAGTGTCGTATTTTTTATAGAATTTAATTGATTGCATAGTTTATTATTTATTATATTATCCAAAAGATATTGTTATTTGTTTGTAATTTAATACATCTCACCTACCCATGAAGATAGTTCTGAGTTAAATCTATCGTAGTATTCACGTTCGATAGCTTCAATTTGCGCTTTAGTTATTTTAGAAATAACCTTACGGTTACGAATACTTCTAGCTCTTTGGTATTTGTATAGATCTTTCTTCATATTAATCGCCTTTATATTCACCCATAGAGTTATAAAATTCTTTCGCTGCTTTATTTGTTTGTTCGCGACGAGCTTCATACTTATCTCGATTGTCAATGTACTCATCAATTTGATTTATCATGTCTTGTTCGAGTTCTGTTGAGAATAATTGAACATGGTATGGATGGTGGTTAAAAGCTTCGCATGAATAGCCACTTGCTTTTTTACCACTGTAAGTAGTCCACTCTTTGTAGTTATATTTTATATTTCTATAAGTTTTCATAGTAATTATTTATTAAAGACGTTAGATATTCGTCATCATTTAGCTCTGACTCGTTTAAGTCATGAGCGTAAATGAATCTGATTAAAGACATTAAATCTCTTTGCATAGTTAGTTATTTTAGAACATTCCAAAGTCAGCGTTTAAATTACCTGTTGCAAAGTTGAAGATTAAGCCAATGATACCGAGTGATGCTAAGGTCATATAGCCATAAACGATTAGTTTTAGAATTGTATAGTGATTGAATTTACGCATAATTATTTTATATTATTATCCATTAGTTGTTGTAATTTGTTTGTAAGTTCTTCACGTCTAGTTTTAGACTGTGGAGTGATATTGAAATTAGCTTCAAACTCATTTATTAATTGTAGTTCATTGTATATTTTATCTATAGTCATAGCGAATTAGTTTGAATGTGATTCATCTCTTAATCTTTCTAGTTCAGTTATTTCTTTATACACTTGACGGTATTGAACCCATCTGTCACAGTCTTGAAGAAAATCTAGTTTGTTATATAGTTTTTGTATTTTATTAGTAATAGTCATAATTGTAATTTTAAAAAGTTAGTAGTAGTCACAGTGAGAATCGAACTCACATTAACCATTGTGACTTGTATCTGTTCAACATTATTTATACTCGTGATGTACACATTTCAACGCGCGAGTTAAAATGAAGAAGTCAATTATATGACTTCAACATTTTGTACAACTTTGGGAATTGAAGTTGATGAAGTGTAAGATTTATATTTTTCCCAGCAATTTAGTTTGGATAAATTGTCTTTCATTAGTTCATATACTTTATCGTGATTGTATTTGAAAGTTTTTCCAGATTTGAAAGTAACTTCGATGATAGAGTTTTGACCGATTAGTGATTTGCGAATGACAAATCTTTTTGATTGAATTGAATTTTGCATAGTTATTATATTTAAGTATTAGTATTTGTTTATTATATTATCCAGTTTTAGTTTAGTTTTGTTTGTAAAGTGTATATTTGTTTAGTATTTAAAAATTAGTTATATGTATAACACTCAATGTCTATTTGTATTGTTGAATTATTTTATTTACTTCAATTATATTTTCATATTGACTATTGAAAAGTATTTCATTATTACTTGAATTTAGTATTGTAAAGTCATATAACTTATCATTGTGACAATATTGTATTTGAAATTTAGTTTTTACATTGAAGACATTTAACATATTTAGTATTTTTTAGTTACATTATTATTATCCAAATTGACTTGTATTTTGTCTGTAATTTAATTAGTATTATTACTTACTGTATTGTACATGTTGATCAGTTCAGTCGAAGTAAACATAGTTAGATAGTTCATAGTTGTATTGTTTAAGTGATTACATATATATTATCCAGATTAATAGCAGTTACGTCTGTAAAAAGTCAAAGGGTGGGGCGTAATACACTGGTAATCAAGGGTATATACGTCAAAATCTGGAGAAAAAGGGGGACCCGGCAAATCAAAAATCGTTTTTGTAACAGACTGATAATCAGTATGATAGGGGGTAACACTATACCCCTATATATCTAGCAACTTTTTTGTGACACTAGCCTTATAAATAGTATAGTAACAGGCTTATGTCACACTGAGGTAAAATCTTAGTGAAATCTGTGAGTATATAATATATAAACGAATTAAAAGAAAGTATATGCCTATTATATATTCATACCCATTAATAAATACGGTCAAAGACAGTGACCAGTTTATAATAAGCGTAGCCCCTACAGACAGTGAAGACACGTTTGAAACGCGCAATGTTACGTATGAAACGTTAAGGGACAATATATTAGCAGGTTCTACATCAGGTACAGTAGAAAGTATTACATTTGTAGCACCTTTAACAGGTGGAACTATAACAGATACAGGTAGTGTTAGCTTACCACAAGCTAATAGTTCTACTGACGGTTATCTATCTTCAACTGACTGGACAGCATTTAACGCTAAACAGAACATTAGTGAAAAAGGCCAAGCAAATGGCTATGCGCCACTCAATGCGTTCACTAAAATAGACGTTCAGTACTTACCTGACAGCTTTGTAGGTGCGGTAGTTTACCAAGGTACGTGGAACGCAGGGACAAACACACCTACACTTCCAGCCCCAGATCCTAACAACAAAGGTTATTACTACGTAGTAAGTGACCCTGGCACATATTTAGGTGTAACATATGGCATCGGCGACTGGGTTATTTCAAATGGAACTGATTGGGAAAAAGTTGACAACTCGCAAAGTGTTACGTCTGTAAACGGGCAACAAGGTGTAGTTGTTTTAACTACTACAGATATTGCTGAAGGTACTAATCTTTACTATACAGATGCTAGAGTAGCGTTAGCACCGGCAGTTGTAGCTAATACAGCTAAAGTATCTTTCCCAGGTTTTGGAACTACAGCAGGTACAGCGCTTGAAGGTGATACAGTAATACCAGCCGCGTACACAGATGCAGATGTTGATGCTCATTTAAATCAACCAACAGCTCAGATTGATCAGGTTTTATCTTGGAGTG
>JASKDV010198924.1:0-14077 GCA_032466395.1 Aegires albopunctatus
CTCCCTCTATCTGTCCCTCTCTCTCTTTCTTTCTCTTTCTTTCTTTCTCTCTTTCTCTCTCTCTCTCTCTCTCTCTCTCTCTCTCTCCCTCTCTCTCTCTCTCCCACTCTCTCTCTAGACATCGTTTAAAGATACATCCTCGACAATCAATCAATCGATTTCACTACTGACCCATTTATTTCCATGTAACAATCCTTACCAGGTAAACAAGACACGAAGTCATTCTATGGCAAGGATGGTGATAAGGAGAAGTCTGCACAAGAAAACAACAATCGCAGTTTTGGCAGGATGCGCAATTTTCACGCTTACTTTGTACATTGTCGCCTATGGAGTGGCATCGTATTGCAAAGTAAAAATCGACTCAAAGGAGGATTTTCGTAAACCATGTGATGCAGATATGTACCCAAGAGAAATGGATTTACCAGAACCGCATACAGAGGCGATGAATCGAGAAAACGACGAGAGACAGTTCTTCGAGCTTATTATGTCCAATTCATCTGATGCCAAAAACGGGCGTATTAGTAACATGGAGTCTCAAGTTAAAAAAGAAGTTGGCCTTCGTAAGGACTCCTCTCTGCTGCACCTAACGGATCACCATGTTGTCAAACGAATGAAGTACGAAGAAGATGTACTGAGCAACGTCAGTTTTTCCGACTTGATGCAAGTCATAGAAATCAATGGTATAAACAAGTCATCTTTTCACTATTGGACCAATGCATTTATTTCGAAGCGTCACAAAAATGCGTTCCGAATGCCGCAATTGAATGCGAAAGGAGCGAACGTATGTAATAATGATACTGAGCTTTTAATTCTAATGCCAGCTATACCTAATCACACTTTTATACGTGAGCTCATCCGACATACTTGGGCTAGCTCGTTGTATGGAGCGAACATCCCTTCAATGAGACCTATCTCTTTACGCACCAAAATTGTGTTTATCTTTGGCGTGAAAGAACTTTCAGGTAACAGAAAAACAGCTCTTAAGCGGGAAGCTTTGCGATATAAGGATGTCGTAACAGCTAATTTTGTCGACTCCTACAGAAATTTAAGTCTTAAAATGATGGTTGGATTAAAATGGGCCAGCACGTTTTGCAAAAATGCGAAATATGTTATGAAAGCAGACCTTGATACTTTCGTTAATCTTCCTCTGTTGAGCAGATTTTTGACGGAAATATCTGAAAAGATACCGCGTTTTATTCTAGGTCACAGACATACTTGGCCAAAACACCCCGTTGTTAGATCGGGAAAATGGCAAGTGAGAAAGGAAGACTATCCCTTTGAAAGCTTCCCACCCTATCTCTTAGGTCATTCGTATGTTATAACCGGTGATTTGGTTCCTCTGCTCGTAAAAGCAGGGTCTCATTTGCCGCTAATCCCACCAGAGGACGCTCTTATCACAGGAGTTTTAGCACGTGTAGTCAATGCACCACGGCTCCATTACGAGGGATTTGCCAGTGTTTTTAAAAAAGTCATTTCATGTAACATCGTCCACAACTATGAAATAAGCGTTACCAAAATGACGGTCAGTCGTCTCGTATTAATTTGGAGGGACGTGCAAACCAACATGTGCTCGAAGACCGAAATGCCGTCAAACACGGATACCGTTGAGGAGACGGAACTTGAAAGTGTCGAGAAGGAACATCAGGATCGAGGTGGTCAGAATAAGCAAGACACTGAGCATGGAGATGATAAGGGTAAAGAAGAACTCGGGAAAGTTGAAACTGGCCATGATAAGAAGGAAAACATTACACTTAAATCGTGGGACTCAGAACGAAAACTTCACCGATAAATGACCTGTTTATTCGAATCGGAACATATATCGTGGATAGGGTTATTGAGATGTCTATAGCACAAGAAAGCTCAGGACATACACTTTAGTTTGATACCAAATTTAAGAAAATTGGACTTTCCATCACAAAGTTTTGAGAGAATTGCAATCGAAGATGGTGAATCGTTTTGACTGGTTTCGAGGATGGATTGATAACTAAACAGAACGAAACTGTTGCTTTTATTCTAATTCTTCCAATTTGTTCCATATTTTACATACATTAACTGTGGGATAATATCTAACACTACCTTGATTTAAAAAACTAGCTTGAGATCAAACATATATCTCAAAATTTTGACTCAACAGTGCTATGAAAATGTGGTAAAAACGGCCGCGCGACAAATGTTCTGCTTCGAAGAAACATGTTTAACCTTTTCTTTACATGGTTAACCTTTTCTTTTTAGTTTATGAATTGTTCTTCTGGTCAACAAAAACGTATGGATGTGGAAAAACAAAGGGTAAATGAGAATGAAATGAATGAGTTTTCATGAACGAAAGGGCAAAAGATGATTATAGAATAGGGCCGGTGTTTGAACATTTTAGACTGATTTGTGATGTTTCTTCGAATCGGAACATACGTCGCGAAAGGTTTTTTTTTTTTTTAGATATTTATATCACAGGAAAGCTCAAGATACCAAATTTATGAAGATTGAACTTTCCATTGCGAAGAGATAGGACAAAAGGCCAGTTTATAGAAAATGGCGATCAAACTTAGAGAACCGTTTTCATCAGTGTTGAGGATGGATGGATAACTAAACACTAAAAAATTGTTGCTTCTATTTCGCCGATTTGCATCGAATTCTGCATACACCTACTATGAGATAATATCTAACACTTGATAAGAAAAACATAATTATAACCTTAATAATATAAATGTTGCAAGACTTTTTCTTAGCTGATGATTCTTGGGTTTATCAAATACATGTCGTAAGTATAGGCATGGACTTGGGATTATATTCGACTCTTTTCAAATTTGTAGCTCGCAGAATATCAAGGTCTGTTTATGTCTGGATAATTTTCCCTTGACATTGAAACGCCAAAAGTTAAAGTTAATAAATAAGTAAGTGATTTCAGATCACACCACAAAAGAATTAGATATACATGTACATTGCAATAGTAATATACATAAATTGGAGCATGAGAGCATTTTTCATTTTTTGCACAATATGTCGACTAAAACAAACTCTACAGACATTACTGGGATTTCCTGGCAGGTTTCCTCATTCCAGAATCGTCCTCATTTCCTCCTGTGTCCTAATGTAAGACACAACTACATGTGTATAGCATACTGACAAGATCTGACTCTGCCTTAAGCCAGGAAACCCATTTTACAATTGAGTCGAATGAGAGTGAGAGCAATGTGTGTCAACTGTGTGTAAACAGCCATTCACAAAAGACGCAACACTGTGTAGTACTGGGAATTTCAAGACCTTTCAATCAAATATCTATCACTTGACCATGTCAATGCCACCCCGAGCTATGAAAGAATGTAAGATGTATTCGTATTGACAATTCACAAATGGTTGACTTCTATTAATTCATTGCTAATATGTCTTACTTAAATTGGAGCAGATAGCACTGATGTTTATTAATTCAGTTATATAGATCACTGACCAATTGATTTACAAATTAAACTATTCGTATATCCCCAATAGAAGGACAAATATACTTCAATTCATTCTCACTCGAGATGGAAAAAGCCTGATTTTATTTACGTTTTCGTCTCATTGGCAGGCAGACGACTCAAATGTACGTTCTATGAGGATTTGAGAATAATGTGAAATGTAAAAATACATGAACCGTGCCTTGCTAAAAGAATTCCTTCTTTAAGGGAAAAAGTGAACCTATTACTATTATGTTGAGAACGGAGGTGGAACCTTTGAATACATAGTAATATGTATAAATATAGATGTATAATAATTTAAGAAATAATCATTTTATGTAAAATCTAAAGGATGATTTATATTTTAATACATTTACCTGCATTTTATATGGTAAGAGATAATATGATAAGGTTGGAGATTTAACTTTTATTATTTCTCTATACGGAAATTGTGATAACTTTGTTAATTATGTAACTTTTTATAAACATGAATTGTACAATGAATATTTCTTATTATTACATCGTCTAGTAATGTTTTACTGCTCTGGGTGATATTGATACGAATGAGTGTGACATAATGTGTAACTAATTTATTACGAATGTTTGTTTGAATTTAAACAACACGGCTATCTCCAATATAATTTTTATTATGTTGATTGATTAATAAACATATATATATATATCACAATGTATTGAAATATTATCGTACGTATTTATTGTATTTAACAAAGTTTTCCTTAATGTAATTTGTTACACATGGAGATTACAAAAATACAATTTTCGAAACTGTAATGGGTTAGCTAAATTATTATTGTGTGTAAATTGCTTTCATTGTGTTTGTATTGTAGGCCTATATTAAAAGCGTGATGAAAATGTAATACTGAATTTCAATAAGAAATCAATAAATAATTTATTGAAAATACATTTCTATTAATCAGGTTTCAAAATTGAGTTTTTCTCTTTCATTACACGCAAAAAACAACAACCAAAAAACAAAACATAACGAGAAAAAAAATATACCCAACCCATCATGGGCTCATTTATATATAATATATGATTATATTATGTATGTATGTATATGTATATATATATATGTGTGTGTGTGTGTGTGTGTGTATATATATATATATATATATATATATATATATATATCAGTTGACTAGTACTATAATTTCATGTATCATTATTATGATTACTACCAGTATGTGAAATCTTTATGGTGGTGTGATAATTTATAACATAATCCTGGACTTATGGGTTTTCTCTCTGTGCAAATTTAACACTGTGACCCAATAGCTACTGTGACTACATGTGTTTAAGCATTGTACAACCAACATCTTCTAAATATCCCTGTGTGGGTATCGGGGTCTTCATCTGAAAAGAGAGAATAGGCCCAACGCCAGTACTTCCCATGTGTGTTGTAAGAGGTTGAATAGGAGCTTCTTCTCCCATCTGTTTTGTCATGCTCTTTTGTTCCCTCGGAGGAAGGGGAAGGTTTTGCTGCAGAGGGAGAGGCATATACCCAGAGGCCATCCACCGTTTACGTGCATTGCACGACTTTAAAATACTATTGGGGTCACTTGTTATCTAGAAGAACCAAGTACTTTTGTACCCAAAGGACATTAAGAACATCCTGGGTGGTCTTTGTGGTGCATGTTTTGGGGCTTGATGGCCATCCTTATATAAGTTTTTTGAGAGATGATTTCTATTTCTTCTGTAAATCATCTTCCCATTTAGTTAGTATTATTATATATATTTTATTCTTATTACTGAAGTGCTTCTTTTCCTCCTTGGCGACTTTTCTATTCTTCTAAAACTTATTTCCTCTCTGTTTTTTTTATATTTTCTTGAGCCTATCATCTCACGTTATCCATTGGCTTTGACTTTGAGATGACCTTGGTAGTTGATAGAGCCCTTAAACTCCAAATAACTATCTAACTCTTCTAAATAATAGCATCATGAGCTTCTTTGAAAAGAAAAAAGGTCATCGAACAACAGAGCAATTTGACTAAAAATTTCTTATCTAAGCCTAACAGGTCGGGGGAAAGTAGAAATGTACAAGTTACTACCATCACTAGAAGTAGTGATTTTTTTACAATGCAAAAACAAATAAATAAACACTGTGAAGGAGGGATGGGGAGAAAAAGAGGAAAAATAAAACTCAAAACATCATTGATCTCAGTAGCTTTATTATTCTCAATCAGTCAAAGGAAAAAAATATACCCAACTCACAAGCAACATTATTATCTGTATCATTATCAGCTCAGCCTTGTTCATATAATTATATAATGTCATCAATTATTAATTAATATAATGCAATATACAAAGGAAGACTATTATTGTCATAAATGCTTAAATTTAAGAATAGTAAAAAAAATCTAATTTGATTATTTAATTTTTTTAACGGATTATGGTTTCTAACCGGTGTTCAGGTCAAGAATCAAGTAGGGCCTATATAATTAAACCATTTTATGAATATTATTAAGTACATGTACAATATACCATGAAGTCATGAAGTCCACTTAAGATAAACTCGCTTATGATAAAATCTTGTTTAAAACAAACCTTTCGTCCGGTCCCATTTGTTTCCTTATAAAACCCAACTAATCCGGTTTATATAAACACAAATCGGTCTTGGTCCGCTTACTTAAAATAAACTTTTCTCTGCCACAGTGGCCCTCTTTCCCCACCCTTACTGTCAATCCTGACCCCCATGAGATGCATGTAAGGGGGGCCGATTCACTCTGGGTCTCCATTGCTGCCCACATCACGATTGACGGGGACAGAGGGGCATAGGTTGTGCGCGAAGCATTTGTGACCTTCTCGTGTCAGCCAATCGAGGAACGCGTGCTTGGCCTCTACATATTGTGTACTGTCACACTGGTATGCTTACTTATCTTTTCACTCTACCTTGTGACGATTGACAGTTTGAATCTCAAGTCAGTTTCAGTAACATCTAATTCTACGCTCTAAGTCTATCGCAACACAAGCCAGTCACAGAAAAAAAATGAGTCACAAGATGGCAACTTTGAGCCTGGAAACCAAAATGCAGCTTTTCAAGGATTGGATGGAAAGTCTATGAAGCAGACTGAAATTGCCGTGAAATATGAGGTTTCGAACGGGCAATTGAAGAAGCAAGCTCTTCATTAGTGTAGCAGCCCGACAGAAAAACAACGAGGAATAGAGAAAAGGAAAAAGTAGACGAGGCTCTCTATTTCAAGCAAACTAGACTTTTACCCATCCCTCATTTTTTCTGGTCCCAAGAAGTTTATCTTAAGCGGACTGCACTGTAGTTTAAAGAAACGCTGTGCAAGTCTCTCCCCATTCCCTAACAATGCCCCCTTTCTGCACTTCCCTCCAATTCCTCGCCTCTTTCTCTCTCACTCTCTATTCAATTCAATTCTGTAAGACGATCATGCACACACACACACACACACACACACACACAATTGTTGCACAAATATACTACTATCTTTGCCTAATGTACAAGTCAGCTCTTTCTAAATAAACCACTAGACATGATGAGGATAATGATGATGGAGACAATGGTGAATAAATCCCATGATGATTTAAAATGTATCTTCTCTCGAAGTCTTTATAACTAGTTGACACTTAAAAAATAAACACTAATGTACGATATGAATGTTGTAGTAATAATGATACAAATTAATATTTTTTGTTTGTTTTGTTTTGGGTGTGTTTTTTTAATCAACCATCATTATTTTTGGAACTTTAAGGTTTGAGACATTTGCTTGGGTAGCCCTGCATATCTGACAAGAACCACTTCAATTACGTTATGCCTCATGGCATGCTGGGTAAATTGATCTGAATGAAGAGGACCCAACAAAATAGAAATTAATAGCGATCATTTAACCAAATCAGTCATACATCATTGTGCAACAGGAAGCAGTTGAACAAGTAAAGCCTTAACCATATAATTATATCACCTTGCATTACTAACAATAAAAGCAAATTCAGCCACACATGCATAAAAAGTAAACAAACTATAGTCACATTGCATAGCGCTTTAAGTCACACAGATATGGTGAATCCTTCATATCGATTCCTATTCAAATATTTGGTCAAACAGCTCAAGTGTTTTAATTTCAATGATATACACAACCTTATTCATCAAGTCCAGCATCGGTATCTTATTTTCAATCACGCTATCCCATTTCAAACAAGTCAAATTGAGCATTGTACTTAAGTCGTGGAGACAGAATCAATCACACTTACTAAAATTATGAAGTACACCGATAAATGTGGTTTAAATCAATTAAATAAAATTGAAAACAAAAATGAATCACAGGTCAAGATTATGTACATGTATATATATCTAAAATAAAAAGAAACTTTGGAATCACATGTGTAAATGATTTATGATTGAATGATGATATACAAGTCGTATGTCAGAAATGTTGAAGTTAATAATTCTACAAATAAAAAAGTGATTGAAAGTTTTGAATATGAAAGAATACATCTGAAGAAGAAAAAAATATATTAAAAGCTTTTTTTCTTTTCTGGACTATTACTGGAGAGACAAATCTATTAATGAAAATGAAATGCAAAACAAATCCAATATCAATTCTGTACTTCTTCATTCTAACCACCAACCAATTCATTCTTAAAGATCTTTGCAATCTTTTCAGTCTCAAAACATAAATCGATATTGATGCATTGTTTTTCATTTAAGAATACAGAAAACAATAATTGAATTGCATATTGATAAACATTGAAGTAAAATCTTTCAATGGTAAAATTTTTCATACAAATACAAATCAAAAATGTATCTGTCAACAATAGAAGTGTGATGGTTGTGATGCTCTAAAATTTTGAGATCAATTATCAATCAAAAAATGTTAAAAATGATAACTGATTTCTTAAACTTAAAGCGAAATGTGAAGAATATCAATGACTAGAATATAACCCTCCTATTCCTTGCTCCACCCCCGCCCCCCTTTAATTTTTCTTTTGTTGCAAATACCATTGAGTCATGAAAGTGTTGGTAACTAAAATAATCCAATACGGACAAAAAATAAATACATTTTCTACTTAGCCTAACTAACCCTGGTGGGCGATGAAAATGAATTAATGGAAAATCTTACTCTAATGAGCTTGTGTAGTCTGTAGTAATCTTCAAAATGTAAGAAGAGGGATGTCAATTAACAGGTTTTGCTTTACTTTACCAGAAATATATATTTATCTTCTCTTATTATAGCATTCATTTTTATTTTATTTGTAAAGCTTTAGATTTTATTAATTTTGATGTTAATTTTATGTTGTGTTAACATTGACTATAAAAGTGTAATAATCTGAAAGAATCAGCTATGAATTTCAGCTTAGGATTTCAGATATATGCTCTGAATTTGCCCATAAAGTGGAATGATTTCATAATAGAAGAAAACAATTCTTTCATGTATCCAGGTGAGCCTCACTAATTTTGATAAAAATTACCATAGCATGTTCTTTTTTCTATTATTTAAATTTATTTATGCATGCTTTAAAAAAGAATATTTAATCAGATCTGCACAATAAGAGATATCAATTTGTTGATTCTACACATCTAAGAAGATGTGTTAAGCAAACTTGTGGACTCGTTCATGTTGATTTCTGAAATGAAAAGAAGGGTAAAAATCATAAGGAAAAAACAAGTTAATGATTTATCAAATCAAGTATGAGCATGGAGAATGAAAGAGCTATTAATATCATTTACACAAGAAATTTATTGGTTCTTGTCAGACAGAGATGAATAATACTTTTACAACCAAAGAATGACGGTAATGACTTTAATTATCACCTTAAGTGGCACAGGTTTTGGCACTTGCAGTAAATCACAAAGCTTGTTTCTATTTTCCCTGAGCTCTGCCATATCTGGATTATCCCTGTTGATTAACGATGAATGTGATTGTTAAAGTGGAGATTGCATTGAATCATTTAAACAATAAGACACCATTCAAATACAGTCTGCTCTCTCTAATCCGGACTTCTGTAATCCGAATCCCTTTGTAATCCGAACCATTTTCTGGGAAATGATTTTTTTTCTTATTGTTTCTTAGCATTCCCTAATCTGGAAAATTCTGTAATCCAAACAAATTGCCGGGAATGGAGGTGTTCGGATTTTAGAGACCAGATTGTAGATCAGAATGAGTAGGAAAGATTATATATATAAAAACACTTGCACATACATTCAATCAAAAATGCAAAAGAAAATACGAACCCAAATTCATTTAATAATAATCAAAAAACAACATTCGTTCAGCATCGTCACTCAATTGTGGTGTGTTTAGCTATATCTTATATAAAAATAACTAAATTTCCTCTAAAGTTGATAGAAAAGTAATATAAGCAACAGACGGCTTTGTTAAAATAAGGTTGGACGGTAAGTATGATAGATAACATCTTTAGACATTTTTTTTATATGTACTCATACTAACCATTGTGTTTCACTGAGGATGGACATAATTTCATTTGCGTTTTCTTCAGGCATGACCTCATCATAGGTCAATAATGCTTCATACAATTTATCCGATGTTGTCTTTCGTACCTGAAAATATAGTTTTGCATCAATGTAAAATTAGTACGTACAAAATATCAGTCAAAACTGAATAAAAATTGAAATTGATGATTATATAAACCAGGCCTAAGTTTTCCCCCTGCTTTTAAGACAGAATGATTTAAACTGTTCAAGAAACCATGTTTAGGCTTTAAAATTAGCTACGCTTTATAGTTATGTTTATCCGAAGCATACAAGAAAACTTAATCAGGCTCATTCTCCTAGCTTCTAGTAATATATCAATATCTGGTCTCAATCTCACCTAACTAATGTCATATCCTTTCTAAATAATTGTTAAAAGTGATATAACTTTTTAAATCTGTGTACATTCAAAATCATTTTGCAATGCTGATATAGGAATAATAACGACTCAAATGAAGAGATGAATTCATCAAAAATGTGTCAAATTCTCTTTAAGAAACAAAATGAATCCAAAAAAACAAGATAAATTCATAAGGAAAGTAAAATGAGTAAACTTGCCCGAGGAAAAGTGTAGCATAAAAGAATTGTCATATGTTGTAGGCATTTAATGCGTGTACTTCCTTCAAACTGTAGCAGACCACATAAGCTGTTGATAAAGAGGCATTCACCAATTTGTGAGACTTGAAAAAAAAAATAAAAAAATCTAATACTATTATAATATTTTGGGAAAACTTTGAGAAATTCTATAAAAATGAGTCATGATCTCGGTGTGGCCTGGGCCTCCCAAGGGTATAAGACATTTAAGGCCGAAACACCCGCTCAAAGGAGGTTCTCTTCTCCGAAGACCTAATACTGTCTCACTCTGTAAAGAGTTTGCACAAACAACAATAAAAAAACTAATATCCCCCATGTTAAGATGGTAAATCTATTCCTTACTTGGAAATTTTAAATAAATAATTGGGTAAAAAATAAAAATATATTTATTTAACAAACTGCTTAATTTCCCATCAAAAAATATGTGAGTAATAAACATTTTTAAAAAAGGAATGCAACACATAAAGCAGTATTGAAGGTTTATCAACAACAAGACGTTAAGACATAACTTACACATCAGCGGCTGCCATAATTTTCTTTGGATTTCCGGATCTATGCTTTTCGGCTTTTACTAATGCAACTATCTGTTCTGGTATGGAGTCACTGTGAATAAAGAGATCGATGAGTAACTTGACTAAATGAAACAATCTGTCAAGTCAACGACTATCATTCCCAAAGACATAAAAAAGAAAAAATAACCAAACAAAAAACAACCTCCCACCCAAAATAAACAAATAAATTAAAAATTAAAAAGCAAGCCAGAACCAAAGGGAAACAAAATTATAAGAAAAATGTAATACTTCAGAGCTCATCTTCCAATTGATTATATAGAGATTGTGATGAAATGAATATGGCTTCTACATTTAAATGATAGACTTATCCTTATTAGTTTTTCTTTTTTCTGCCTTCTTTTTAAAAAAAAATAATTTATTTTTGGTCCATATCAAATCATTTGCCTTTTCTCTAAGTTGACCAGACGGCAGATGACTAAATCCAACAACCCCCACACTCCAACAACCCAGCAGCTCAGCTCTTTCCCTTGACTAGTTAGTCGTAGGGGAGACATGGAGGATGACTTGTGTGCCAACAATTGCAAGCTGGACCTGTCTTCTGCTAGCCTGATCAGGGTTGGGCTGTCAAGTCGGGTCCACTCTTTTTCATTGTCCATCCAACTCTTAGTTTAGCTGCCTCTTTTCCGCCCATCCTCCATAGTCCCCTGCAGGACAGTCTTGGGGATCGATTCATGGCGGGTGACGTGTCCGAACCATGCCAGTTCCCTCCTCTTTACAAGAGAATGGAGAATTCCTCTTGGCACTTGTAAAGAGGAGGAGAACCCGACCCACTTAATAAAAATTAAAAACAAATTACAGTGACACCTACTGGTACTAAAAACTATTTACAAATAAAGCCAAACAAAGCGAAGTCAAATTGTTCGTTTTGAAATCTCATAATCATTCTTACCTTTCTTGCACTGAAAGACCACTTAGTAACCCCCAGGACAGCATATGATCAAGGGTTCTCATCAATGGTATGGAAACTCTAAAGGAATAGAAGATACTTTTATAACACCCCTGACCAGGAAATAGCACAACAGTGAAAAAGGGTTGTACTGGAGTTAAATTGTTTGTCTGCACAAATTAATATTTTTAAAATCTAGAATCAACAGCAAAAACATTTGTTAATTTATTCTTCTTCTATATATTATACCTGTGTGCATAAACCTAACCTGGAAACTAAGAAATCTAGTCTAGATATAAGCTACACCTAGATCTATATCTAGATCAAACCAGGGCTGGGAAATCTAGATCTGCTAGATTTGGTGGAGATTTTCTAAGTCTTGATTTTACATGTGCCCATCATGCAATGTCATCCTACATAATGTACTTCATTTAATCTAGAATCTAGATCTAGAAGTATTTGTAAAAGCCAAAGTTTAAAAGTGTTCAATCGACGGTAGCCGAAAAAGTCAATGATTTTTGAAAGCGAACAAAGTATAACGAATTGAGAATTCCTGATATCATAGGTTTCAGAACGGAATCCCTTGAGAATAGGAGGAACATCTATTTATAGATATATGGGGAGGACAATGGAGCTATAAATAGGATCATAAGGAGGTTTTCTTGTACGATTTCAAATTGTAAAAAAGCTTGTTTGAATTAATTAAGTACAAAAACACATTGATTTTGATAAATAACAATAATTTATGCATATATACCAATCCACCAAATACATTTCCATATTTTTTAGATCTGCCAGTCAATCTCTGCACTTTGGTAAAAATGTAATTGAGCCAAAGAAGCACAATAACCTCCCTTTCGCTATATTTGTTTAAGATAGTGGATATCCTGGTTTAATAACTTAAATCGTGAGAACAGAAATTCTTTAAATAGGATTGTTAATATTAGTTTAAAAATAATCGGCGAACAACAATGCAAACTTTGTGATTCATACTTAAAAATGACTAAGCATATTTTGCAGAATAAGAACCATGGGCTACACGCCAAATTTGAGATCTTACAATCTGGCTAATGTTTTATGACCCATTACTGTAAAACAAGTAGAAAGAAGCTATCCCTTGTTCCATCAGCGATACGAATTTTAAATTCTGATTGTTCACATAACCTGTAGTGTAAACAAAGTTGTTTTAGCCATTTTATATTATACCTTATACTTGTTGTATTGTTCTGTTTGTACTATGCTACTAATATAAATATGAACTTTTAATTGTCATTTAATATCATTATTATTATCATTATCATAATTACCAATGATGGCACAAGAAATATTTTAGCATTTAATAACTAACTAATTAATGCAATAATAATAATAATAATAATAATAATAATAATAATAATAATAATAATAATAATAATGTGCAATGTTAATTTCATACATTTAACAATGTTATACGTGTAATATTATTATTCTTTCAATAATTGCCCAATTTTGGGATGAATAAAGTTGAATTAAAATGAATTGAATATACATAAATTTGATGACATACAGGTATTTCAAATTGATATAGTGCCTTCAATTAATACCATAAGGCTCTACTAGCTTACCTATCATCCTTTTGAAAATCTTTGAATATAGTCAGGAGCACTTCCATAAACCTTGTTAGTTTAGAGCTATCCTGAGACAAGACTTTCAAGAAGTCCTGAAGAGACGTACTAGAGTATTTGACCTTTGGAATATGGAATATACAATGAACTTGTGGGAATATACAATGAACTTGTGGGAATATACAATGGACTTGTGGGAATATACAATGAACTTGTGGGAATATACAATGAACTTCTGGGAATATACAATGAACTTGTGGGAATATACAATGAACTTGTGGGAATATACAATGAACTTGTGGGATAAAGTTGAAGACAGGAAAAAATATACTATGAATATTTCCTCACATATAGTGGTAAATTCATATTACATGCTTTTTCCAAGATGGAAGCATATCCATCACAACATTTGACTCTCCTCATATCCATCACAACATGTGACTCTCCTCATATCCATCACAACATGTGACTCTCCTCATATCCATCACAACATGTGACTCTCCTCATATCCATCA
>JASKDV010198925.1:0-11038 GCA_032466395.1 Aegires albopunctatus
CTCTCTCTCTCTCTCTCTCTCTCTCTCTCTCTCTCTCTCTCTCTCTCTCTCTCTCTCTCTCTTTATCTCTCTCTCTCCGTCTCTCTCTATCTCCCTCTCCCACTTTCCCCTCCCCCTCCCTTTCACCCCCTCTCTCTCTATCAATGTATCATTGTACTTTCAATCTCTCTCCCTTTTCCCATTGTCTTGATGGTTGTCCTCCTGATCTCTTACCTTCCATATTTCCCCATAAGTGTCCTTCATGTCTTTATACATGCCTAAAGTATTTTGATATCTCGTGTTTTACAAAGTCTTTCAAGTTACAGTTTTCTTTTATATTTAACTCTGCTCTTATTAACTGGTTGGTTCAGTGCTCTGCCGATGACGTTCCAAGAATCTTTCTACAACACTTATTTTCAAATGCGTTAATTCGCCTGGATATCGTATTATTCCTAGTCCAGGTCTTACATCCGTACATTGCGACTGGAAAAATGCACGCTCTCAATGTCCTTAATTTCATTTGTACATCTTGCCCTTACCAGAATGGTTTCATACTTGTCAACCTGTTTGTAGCAAGAGCGAGTCTTTTCTTAATTTCTGTTGTTAGTAAATTGTTACTCACCATTGTCTGTTATTGTACGACCAAGGTAATCATAATGGTGTACCTCTTCAAGACAAAGACAATAATTACTGATGTTTATAATGCTGATTCCTTCTGTTTTGTCTGTTTTCATTCTTTGGGTTGTTTCACATGGAGCTTAAGTTTCATATTTTCACTGTGGCCCTTTATTGATAATTTAATAGATACACTCAGGAGTTGGTAAGCATCTGCTTGCCAGTTTCTCTTGATCTCATGGGTCAATTGACATTATTATATAAAAACGTAATACGCGCATGTAAAATAACTCTTGGCTGTTTACAAGGCAGTCTAGGAAAACCCTGATATCACCAACGTAGTGGGCATGGGTAAATTCAATGCAGCAACAACACTCACGCACATAATTAAGTCAGGAAACGTATGCTTGTAAATTCAATTCGTCGTCGCTTTAATTATTTCTTTAACCTCCTTTGGTTCTGATGGCAAGTAAAATGAGTGGTCTTGAGTGAACATATTGCGCACGTTGACTTACTTTTTGATAGGTATGCCTTTCCACACTATGACACATCTTTTTTGTAGGTATAAATTTCGTTACTATGACACATCTGTTCGTATGTATACTTTCCCACACTGTGGCACATCATTTCATAGATAATATACCTTTGCAAATTATGAAACATTATTTGTAGATATACCTTTCCCCACTATAACAAACCTTTTTCTTTTGTATACCTTTGCACATTTTGACACATCTTTCCGTAGATAGGCCTATGATTTTGCACAAATGACACATTTTTAGTAAGTTTACCTTTCCACATCATGACGCATATTTTGGTAAAGGGGCCTCTCTATGATAAAATTGTGAATTAAATTACCCCTTACAATAAATACAGAACCCTTTAACAATAATCAACAACTAAACATCAAGGACTAACTCAAATATCACTTCATTCTTTGCTCAACTTTTATTGGTACACTCAGTGGGATTGTCAGCTTTTAGATCGGTTTGTATGGTCAACTATATTTTTTTACTTCTTTGTTAGTTTAGGTTTCCTTTTATTTTTTATTCATTTTTATATAATATTGTTTTGGTCTCTGCTTTTTAGTTGTTGTTTTTAAAACATATTTTATTTCATTTTCTTCTTGGGGTGGTAAGATGAGGAATGTTGTATTTTGGGCTTGGTTATTCTGTGTGTGTGTGTGTGTGTGTATGTGTGTTTGCGTGTGTGCATGCGTGTGCGTGCGTGCGCGCGCAAGTGTGTGTGTGTGTGTGTGTGTGTGTGTATGTGTGTGTTTTAGCTTGTTATGTTGTTTGTTTTCATGCTTCTACTTTTCTTTGATTCGATCCATCTTGTAGTTTTCTTTTTGTTTTCAGGTGCAGACTTGATTTCACTTTATGTAGACAGTCTTTTATAAGGGTTAAGTTACTGAACCAACTTTTTATTTGAATGCCAATCTCCCACTGTCCCATGTGTAGTGGTGTGATAAAGTCCATGTCCAAAGGATGTCCACAGCACGCAGGTCTCCTTGGTAGTTATTAAAAAAAAATTCTTAGGATCTAACATCAGCTGCCGGTCTGAAAGAGGAAGAAAATAAACACGCTTCCGGAAGCCGCTCCACCCTCTTAGTCTTACCTTTACAAAGTTAACAAAGTACAACCGAGTTCCATTGTTTTCTTCCACTCTATACTATGAAAATCCATATGGTATATCAGCTTCAAGCCAAGTAGCCAGGTGGATTTATATGGCAGCTTTGTAGCAGCATCTTTGTCTTGTTTGTCACTCATCCATCCATCAATATTTATGCACCACATTTATCCAAATCTTTTCAGATAATATTTCTCCTTTTTCTTTATCGTGACTTTCATGGTTCGAAAATGTTCCATCGACTGATTGATGCCATGTAGTTACAGAATCCTAACCCCTTATTCGGTAACAAGTTCTTCCCCTACCATCTCCTCCACATTCTCCTCCATAATTTCCGCCACTTCCCTCTCTTCACCCACTTCCTCAACCCTTTTATGTTCCGATTGTGTTTCTGTGGGACCTTGCTCTTTGTTAGCTTTTCTGCTCTTCCATACTAGGAATATGATGGTCATGATGACTGGAAGCAAGGCAAGGATAATCCACAATACAGCTAAATCTTTACCAGTACTAGTACCTGAAAAAATTTGAATATTTCATTAGAGAAGATTGTCTTGACCCCATTTACAAATGAAATGATTAATAGTATAGAAATTAGAAAATTATTACTGTAGCTTAATAAATGATGACAACATCATGTTCTTTGACGGTAAGTTTGTTTACAATGGTGAGGGTTAGGATTTTTTTTTTTCTGACTTCGTCTTAACTTGTGGTCTATTATATTCATTGCTGGGGCAAAATATAGAAACCTCTGCGTGGAGAGGGCCAATACACATTTTACATGTTTGACACATGCACAATAAAAGTTAACTGTAAGAGTTACGAGACCTGATCGATAAAGCAATGGGATAGCATTTGGCGTAACTGTTTATTTTCCGCATTCTTTTTCAGCACCATAGGAAGAAGTTCCCCAAGAGTCCTCAGGAGTCTAATAGCAAGGGGAAAGAAGGAATGTAGGTATATGTTGGTTCTATCTTTGGGAATGGTCATTATATTTGTGTCCACTTACTTGTCTGCGAATTGGTCTGGTGTTTTTGCTTGTGTTGAATCATATAAATCGTTTTCAGCTTGTTTGAAAACATATTATTATAAAAAGCTAGAAAATCTATAATCTAAATATCAAGATTCAGTATAGAACGAGGACGATTAAGACCCTGGTCAATGTCCTGACACAGGCATTGGTAATCTTCTGAAATATTTCTTCTTCTTTTTTGTTTTGTTTTGTATATGTTATATCTAAACAATATTGTGCCAAGAGCTATCTAGATGAAACCTTCTACCTACTACATGCGAACGGTAAATTGGTACATTTAATTATACTTATTATACTGCTCAACATAGACAGTAAATACGCTAGACCATTATCAATGGATTTCTGTGCAAAAAAAAATATATATATTTATTGAAAAATTAGAAATGTAAAAAGTCACTGTTCAAATCAATAGTGTCGGGTTATTGTTATTTACATTAGAACCTGAGACCCTGTGTCATTGGGGAAGGAAACGTGTCATTGTGGATACTGTGATACTGTGAGTACATTTATTACAGATTGAAATATAAGTAAATGCCTTGTAAATCAAGTAGACTAGAGCCGATTGCCTATCGGATTCTTCACACAATGTCTGATATCTATAGTATAAGGACCTTTTATATTTACTCTAGCACTATTCACCAACAAAGCAGTCAATCATCATCACTATAATCCAACCTCAATTATCATTATGCATTTATTTTTGAACTAGGTAAATAGATATTATGCTGTTCTTCTTTCAACTTTTTGGAATGTTATTATTATTATTAGGAAGAAACGAAAAAATCTAGTGAAGCAAGAAAGAATTGAACCCACAACTTCTGCGTGGCACCCAATCGCCTTGCCGATAATATCTCTATATCGAATGAATTTTTCTTCTTCATCAATTATAAGTTGGCATTCTTTATTATCAACATTATCATCTTTTAGATATTTAATTAATGATGAATCAATAGTGTTTAATTTACGCTCTGCTAATGTATAAATATCTCTATGTTTGTTCCTTAATTTTCAACTTTCTATTTAATTTCGTTACAATTACTGATAATCCTCCACAAGCAGCAGATGCAGCACTTAAGCTTAAACTTAATGGTAATTCATTATTTCATAACTAGATTTAAATAACGCGTTGTAATTTTTAACATTTTTAACTATTTACTGTGATATTCTGATACAATACTATATTTTTGGATATTTGATATTTAAACTATAATTTATTGGATTTTATATTGTGCAATAATGTGATCATGTCTGAACATGAATTTCTCTGTCAATTGAGATGAATAAAAGTATTATTATTATTATTATTATTATTAGTGCGTTCGTGCACGATCTGCTGTCCCAAGAATCTAGGTCGATTCAATGTCACGTGCAAAGCATCTAGATGAACTCTAAATCACATGTTGGGAAAGGCCCAACAAGATTTTGACCCATTCACCGCCCTTATTATTCACATCACCGACCATTATCAGCTTTAAAGGTGTGTGTAAAAATCTATTGCTAACCCTTCCCTTATTCCCGACCATGTCCCTAACCCTTGCTAATGCTAATGCTGGGGGGACCGTGCCGTTTTGCCACATGTTGAATCCAGTGAGACGAATATGAACTTAGCCTGACGGTGAGAATTCTTGGTGCGGCTTTAAGGCTGATCTAGAAAATGACAAGAACAAAAATTGACTACCAAAACCTATTGTAGAATACCTAAAGCCAATTTTTGTGGACAGCTGAGAAAACGCTGCTAAAAAATATGCCTTCATGGAAAGACCCAAAATGCTAATGGATGTTTTAACATTAACAAACTAATTTGGGACAGGTGTTCAAAGGAGGATTTTTTGGGGGGATCAGTTGTTCAAAGGAGGATTTTATGGGGGAATCAGTTGTTGAAGAAGCAGTGTTTAGAGCTTTTTCATACTTAAATGATGGAACCTGATCGGTGATAAACAAATTTAGCAGATTATGGATCAGTTCAGGCCATCACACTCTCAAACTTGTGCATGTTGGAATTCGGATAGATCTAGGCTGTATAATTCTACAAAAAAGTCATTTGAAACTGGGAAGAAAAAAAAAAAGACATTGATATTATCTGCATCAACATTAGCATAAATCTACCAAATGTATTTCTGTTGATGGTGAAAATTTTTTTTTCAGCCACAGTAGCCATAAATCCTTTTTTGGTAGCCCACTGACCTATCTTTTTGACATTTACATTTCCAGATATCAGAAGAAAGGTGCCAGACGGAACACAGCACTAACCATCGAGCAAGAACAGGAGCTAAAAGACCTTGTTTTGGCCTGACTCGGAGTGAAACCATTCAAGTTGTTGATGACTTCGCTTCATCCTTGGACAGCAACCCTTTCATTAGTTTCAAGACGTTGCCATCTGAGGACTGGCTGAGAGGATACCTCAAGAAGCATCCTCGTCTTACAACATGGCTGCATGAGCAGTTAAAAGTCTGCAGGGCCAAGTCGTCAGCGAATGCCACAGTCATGCTGACAGTGAGGCAAATTATCAACCTCCTCAGTATGGTTTCTCTCATTCCCTAAATATACTTGAGTCAGGGAATTTATTTTGAATTTCCATAGGACCTTGGTCCTCTCCCCGACTATCCTTGTTGGCTACTAATGGTACTTAGAAATGAAATTAGATAATGCAATGGATGTTAATGTTGTGTAGGCCACCTACTTGCAATGCCTGGGACAATAAATGAAGAGTTGAAGCCAAGAGTGAGAGTCAATATTAGGTTCTCCTTCTTGATGTATTATAGAGCTTTTGAATGCTTCTGAAATAAGTGTTTTTCCACATCAAGACAAAAAGAAAAATAATATTAAAATAAGAAGAAAACTTCATGTGCTGTTTGACTTCAACAATCTCATCTTTACTTAATTCCAAGAAGCCATAATTCCATGCCGTTATTTGCCAGGAACGCTGCAGGTGTAGTAAAGGAAGCAAGAATTCCCAATGAAGATATATACTAGTACTAGTAGCTGCCAGTGTCACTTTCTAGCAAGAAATGTAGGGCCAGCAGATGTACAAGGGTCAAAATGTCAAATTAAAAATACATGCAAACACTTGACCATGCAACTTTCATCAACATGGTATTTTTTATAGAAAATGTGAAGAACTTGAGCTACAAATTTAACAAAGCAATGTAGCCTACTAAACGTGCGAAAGAGTCTAGAGAAGAATTAAAGAAAGAAACAGGGTGGATGAAAGAGTGAGACAGTAGGTGCCTAGATACTGGTTTTAGAAAACTCATTTCATCTTCTTTGGAACTGAGAATATAGAAGGTGAGAACCCTAAAAATGACGTAATCGAAACAGAAGAGAAAGAATTTCCACCAACTTTTATTTAACATGTCCACCAACTTACACATCTAGGCAGAAATGCAATTTGAAAAATAAAATGAAGTTCATCCAGAACCCGTCAAAGTCAAATGCAAATTCCAACCTCCTGAAACAGACAAAAACCAGGACATCATCTTTCTGGTCATACCTAGTAAGTCCATACCCAATAAGTAGAAAATAAAGTAACAAGCAAGACCACTAATAGATTTGAGCCACATTTTTGTCGTGGAGAAAAAAATTCAATTTGGAAAAATGTATTAACAATAAATAAATCAATAGACAAATAAGTAAATAAAAGAGTTCAATAAATAAATATAAAATAAGATTAAAAAATTGCTCAGCAGCATAATTATCTATGACCAAGTCATGGTTACCCATTCAAGGTGACTCCTGAGAGGAAAAGTGCGTACGCCTACCAATGCATACCATTGCAATCAGTTGAATGTATTGGCTAGATACACCGCACTTCATAAAAGAGTGGATTAGAGTGTACCACATGCCTAGATAGCAGTTAAAGTTATCTTAAATATCATGGTAGGTCACACTTCACTTCAGGGCCAACAACGAATAAGGCACAATGGCGGATGAACTAAGCCAAATGGTCAAGAAATGAAAAGCAATGTATCAAACACAGGTAGAAAAATGAACCTGCAAGAGTATAATAATTGTGGCAACATAATATCTCATGAGATACGAACAAAATTAAGAAGTCCAGAGGTGATGCCAATGTACTGATTAATGTCTGTCAGGGTACGAACTTACGAGGTCGAAGGATGAAGGACGGCAAACAGATGATTAATGTTTGATAGTTGATGGAGTATGAACAAAAACCAGATCCAAGGAAGATGGCAGGTACAGGTTAAGTTCTGATGGAGAACAAACATAAATAAGAGGTTAAAGGAAGATTAAGGTGGACAGGGTAATCTTTGCTGGAATACGAACATAAACCAGAAATCCAAGAAGGGTGACAGCCTATGGGAAATTGTAGAAGCAAGTTGCAGAGGAAGTAAATACTAGACCTTAATTTGACTCAAACTGGAACACTATGCTTTTATGTTCATCCATAATCCCCATCAATCGCAATTTTTAGAAATTTCAAATTATCTGGGAGCTGATGACCACATCACCATTGCAAGAGATTTGTTTGTTATTTGAGATTAAATCCAATCCACCATTATTGGTGATCTCAGTTCTCAGGGTTTTCAATGATGTAAAAATTCATTATTTCACAGAAGGGAAGAATTGAGAACAGATGACACGAGAGACATTTGAAATTGGCTAGAAAAATCAGGGATCAATTAATCAATAAAGAGATCTGATTTTAGCGAAGAAGTTTTACTCAAGCATGGACCGAAAATGAAATAATAGGCAAGCTTTTTAGTCAGGTTACAATAATACTTAAACACCAATAAAAAATGAGATAATTTTGAAACTGAGAGAAAACATATCTCCTACAGTTTCCCTGCATCCAATGACCATCTCTAAGGGTGCTAAAAATATGCTGTGGTGCAGACATCAACTTTAAACTGTTTCCTGCTTCCAAAACAAACAAAAAAAGGAGTAACATTCCTCATTAAATGGTTTGTAAACAATTACCATAAAATGCTCAAACCCGCATAAAAGGGAAAATGCACAATTGAAAAAAATGAAATTTGGTTTTTGTTTAATTTCTTCCTGCAGGTGTTTAAAACTTGAATTCGAAGGAGCTGCAAAACGCAACATCTAATGTTGAGGACACCATCGCATGGCAACGTGGACTTTTAGCCATAAGGAAAAACTGCAATGTCTGTGGACATGCCACTAACCAGATCCGAGACAAGAGAAGTGATGGGTGTCGGCGGAGGTGCCAGACTAGAGACTGTAGGAAGGAAGTATCCACCAGGGATGGGAGCTTCTTTGGCACCAGTTCCAAACTAAAACTTAAGCAAGTTCTCTATTAAATACTATTATGCTTACGGGACCGCATCAGTCCAGAACTTGACTTGGGAATGTAGGATGGCCTCAGAAGTTATTGTCAATTGGAGAAATTATGTGAGACATTTGCAGAATATTTCATCCACCACCCATTGACCATCGATGGCCCTGGGCATGTCGTTGAGATAGATGAATCAGCGGTTGTTAAGAGAAAAGGTAAACGTTGGAAGAAGAGTCAACACGCAATGGGTTTTTGGTTCCCCAACAGCATGCTGCAACCCTGCTACTGATCCTATAACAGTATGTTCTGCCTGTAAGAAATTTCATATCTGACCTATGGAGAGCTTACAATAAAGTGAACCACAGTGAAAATTTTGTTGACCCTCATTCTGGAGCCTGCACAAATCTCATAAAACCAACATGGTGGATTATTCGGCGAGGATTGCCAAAGATTCATAGGCAAAGATGGACAGGGCTCATCAAACAATACAGCCAAAAATTATTTTGCACTAACTACACCTTGCGGAATACATATGGAGGAAATCCCATCGCCAGGATGACGATGTCTTCATTTCGTTTTATCGGGTCATCAACAAGGTCTACCCTGGAGTCCAGCAGTGATGTGCAATGACTGAGACCATATTACCAGTTATCACCAAAACGGCCCTGTCCAGGGCCACCACATTCTAATGCGGCCAAAGACAGTCCCAAGCCTTTTTTTAAAATGCAGAGGGGAATGTTGGTGTAACCTTACCCCTAACTCTAATCCTAAACTCTAACCCCATCAAAACCTATCTTACTCCACAATCAACTGGCCCGGGCTGATGAAGATCTACCCCTTGCTCAACTGACTGGGTCGATGAAGATCTACCCCTTGCTCAATTAGTTTCAAAGATGATGACTCAGGAACTGTTGGTCATTGCTGTTTAATACTCACACATTCGACCCTGATCGATAAATTGAGTGGTCGATATATGAACCCGCAGCCAAAGACCATTTTAACAGCTGAGGAGGAGCTGAAGATTGTAGAATGGCTGAAAAGCACATCCGCAAGAGGCTGCGAAAAAAACAAATAGGAACTTTTCCTCACAATCCAGAAAATATTAAATTCTGACGGTCAGAAGACGATCTTCCATGAAAACAAGCCGGGGCAAACCTGGTATAATAATGGCTTCCTGAAAAGTTATCCCGACGCGACATCAGAGAGAGGAAGGCCATGGTACTGGGGGAACAGTGTGCCAAGGTGACTGGTCATGGTTTGCTGAGGTAGAAGGGAACCTGCATGAAGACGGGATTGATATTTCAAAAGTACCCCCAGAAAATATCTTCAATTGCGATGAGACGGGGTTCCCGTTCTTTGTGCATGCCGATGTGAACAACAAACATCCATATGAGTTGGGCACCGGCAGATTATAGTACTTCAACTTGGCTGTTTTTCAGCAGGAGGGCAGATTCTTCCGCCAACCATCATCTTCCTAGGTGTAAGATGGACCTGGTCATCCTGGGAAGATTTTAAGGAGGCAAGCTGCACTATTACTGGAAATGGTTGGATCAACAAAGTGGTCTTCATCCAGTGGATGCAGAAAACCGTTAAAGACCTGCCAAGACCAGTGTTTGCCGACGGCCATACAATAAATTCAATTTTACTAGGGTATTTAGGTTAGGAATTCCTGGACACGGGCTTATGTGCCAAGTCGACTCATTAATGCCTTTGTCACATCAGGCATATCCCCTTGAGATCCAGACAGGCCTGACTATACCAAATGCTCGGCAAGTCTGATGTTTGGGAAGGTTATACCGAGGAGAGACATCCTTGAATCCTCAACCAGGTAACAATAAGTGAAAGTGTGTGTATATAATATATGCATGTGTGTTGCAAGAGTGGGAAGGGAATTAAGTTTATTTTAATCATATAATTTCTTTTTTAATTACAAAATATTTGCCAATGTAAATTGTAATATTTCATCAAAATACATTCAACACTTTGCAGCAAAAAACTAGCGGAAGATCAGCCAGCATCCTCCCAGACAAGCGATCCAGACCACTGTGGCAACGAGGATGAAAGGCTACACCAAAGGTAATTTACACATGATGTGCATATGGCATTTGCGTGGGAGTTGTCTCTATTTAGTTTGAACATTGGTGAAAGGAGTAATATTGTAATTATAAATTCTTCTCTCTTTTCCTTTTATTTCTCTTAAACTTGAAGTGTCCATGATTTGTCATCTGGAGCCACCCTGGATGAAATTACAACTGCTGAGCCAATGACCACACCATCGGCAACTGCTCTGTGGTAAGTAAAATGAGTACCTACCCTTTTTTTAATTACATGTTTCATAAGATGTTATGTGGAATGGATGTACACTCATCATTTCTAATTTATTTTTGGTTCTTTTCTCTTTTATTCAACAGTGCATTTCTTAATCACTTGCAATTTACAGATAATGAAGGTCAACTGTTGTAAGTGTATCATAATGTAGAAAAAGGAGTGTGTGGGGGAGAGAGAGAGAGAGAGAGAGAGAGAGAGAG
>JASKDV010198936.1:0-11037 GCA_032466395.1 Aegires albopunctatus
TACTACTACTACTACTACTACTACTACTACTACTACTACTACTACTACTACTACTACTACTACTACTACTACTCTGCTACTACTACTGCAGCAGCTGCCACTATTATTACTTATAATACTCATAGTATTATCATTATTATTATTATTATTTTTTTTTATTATTATTATCGTTATTATCATTGATAATATAGTATATGATAATTTATAATAATATTGATAATGACTTGGCGTGAATGTTAAACTTGAACTTAAAAAAGAAAAAGAAAAGAAAACTATGATTTTAATAAATTAACGGAAATAAAGTGTAACTCAATAAAATGCAATTTTTAAATTTATTTATTTATTTTTATATTTACAAAACTAGAAACCTACCAAATTTACCAAATAAAACACTTCTACTTTCACCACACGAAATAAATGCGAACAAATACTGCATACGTTACAATATGGAAACGTATCACTCAGCACAATTGAACGCAAACAGATGACGGACACAATATCCGTGAAATGAATCGAAATCACCTTACTTACAGGCCGTCAGGCATTAACTAAATCTACATCATCGATCGACTTAGAACTATGTACTCTACGATATACGTAAAATTAACGAATCGCACTCGTGTGAAATGTGAAAGAAAAAAAAATCCAACGAAATCACACATAGTTATTAAGCAATTGTCCGTACACGCATGGTCTAACGATAATTGATAATCTACACTAATGATATTAATATTACGAGTAAATCTCACTCTACCTCCAATAGAGAATTCTCTTGAAGTCGCTCTAAGTCTGGAACCGAGCAGTGCTCCCAAATCTAATCCGCTCAACGACTTCTTAACAACTCACGACAAGAAACATAGTTATAAGATTATCGAGGGGTTCCACCTCCCCCTTCGTCCGTTGGTGCAAACAAGAAGCACGAAGAATCGGAAACACTATGCAGGCAAATAAACTGTTTCACATCGTTTTAACGCTCTAATCAAGCTTCTCTCTCTCGAACTGCTGACGTAGGTCAACCACTACTACCACTGCCACCACTAACACCAAACGAATCGCATAACAGTTGACTCAGGTAAGGGCTGCATGTGAAGCAATAATGATATCCATAGAGTGTGTGTTTTTACCTGTGTGTGTTTACTTATGAGCGCGTGTGTATATTTGTGTAATTGCGCGTAAGTGTGTGCGATACTTCAGAAAGTAAAGTAGTAGCCTAGTAGTATTATCTCTGGCTTGCACTTACGCTGAATGAAACAAGGAAGGAACCTTTACGATGATGTCGAATTTAGAAATAGAACTGCTCTCGCTCTTTAGCTTACCTGACTCTCTCACCTTTCTTGATTATATTTCTTACCTGAGCACGGGAACGGGTATCCCTTTGAATGTTCGCCAATACGTTTTGAGGAGTTAGCAAAACAACAACCACACTACCATCTTCATCACTACAACCACCACCAATATCAATCACCGTCTCTATAAGTGCGTTAAGGTAAAGAACAAGGCAGCCATTGTTGTAAAAGATTAATCTAAATGAAATCTGGAAAAATATTCAAATAATTTAAATCAAAGTTAAAAATGCACTTATCGCTTATCGCCAAGGGAACTTACCTTTAAGTGCTTTATAATGATTTTTTCTCTTCTCCTCGTCGATAAGCAGAGAACACGCAAGACTAGACTGGCAGCTTGTTAGGCGTAAATACGATTGTCGGACACGGACAACGCGTCTTAACGGCCAAGTACGTGTTCACACCTGAGTCGAGTGAAGTAGATGGGACAAAATGTCTTACCTAAAGACAGATCACCAATGACCAGAAGTTATGTAAAATTGTTTACATTCAGCGGGATACGATCACACCGAGCCACCTAATCGACCGGTGTCGTTGAGTGGAGCTGCTAGAGTTTCTCGTGTTTTAACTGTGTTAACCAATAGACCACTGACGTGTTTGCACTGTGCTAACCACTAGACCACTGACGTGTTTGAACTGTGTTCATCACTAGGCCACTGACGTGTTTGAACTGTGTTAACCACTAGGCAACTGACGTGTTTGGACTGTTTTAACCACTAGGCCACTGATGTGTTTAAACTGTGTTAACCACTAGACCACTGACGTGTTTGAACTGTGTTAATCACTAGACCACTGACGTGTTTGAACTGTGTTAACCACTAGGCCACTGACGTGTTTGAAATGTGTTAACCACTAGACCACTGACGTGTTTGAACTGTGTTAACCACTAGGCCACTGATGTGTTTGAACTGTGTTAACCACTAGACCACTGACGTGTTTGAACTGTGTTAACCACTAGACCACTGACATGTTTGAACTGTGTTAATCATTAGGCCACTGAAGTGTCTGAACTGTTTTAACTACTAGGCCACTGTTGTGTTTAAACTGTTTTAATCACTAGGCCACTGATGTGTTTAAACTGCTTTAATCACTGTTTGAACTGTATTAACCACTAGGCCATTGACGTATTTCAATTGTATTAACCACTGACTAAGCCACTGACGTGTTTGAACTGTGTTAACCACTAAACCACTGACATGGCATCACTTCATTCACAAACACTAATCAAACTAGGCACAAGTAACATGGTACTAGCTGTCATGAATGAAATTCATGCTCACTATGACTGTTCGTTTTGCAGGTACTTTTCTAAACTTTCTGAATCAGTCTGTCACTATGGAATGATACGCGTTCATTTTTGAGACCGTCTTTCTGTCCTTGTTACGTTTTTGAACAATCAAAACTATCACCGATTATAACTGGGTAAAATTACAGAAATAAACAGGGTCTCTCCAGTGGAATCCCTAAAAGCTAAGTCTTTTTTTTTAATATTCTGTTTACATTTCTTTTTTTCCCTCATTATTTATTTCCTTCTTACTTTTTCATTTTAAAAATTCTATTTTTTTTTCTCCTTTCTCCCTTATCTTTCTTCCCCCAAACCCGAGTTCTCTCTCTCTTTCTCTCTTCCCCCCCCTCCCCCCCGCTCTCTCCCTCTCACACTCTCTCTCACTCCCCCCCCCCTCTCTCTCTCTCTTTCTCTGTCTGTCTGTCTGTCTCTGTTTCTGTCTGTCTTTCTCTGTCCCTGTCTCTGTCTCTCTCTGTCTGTCAGTCTATCTGTCTGTCTGTCTCTGTCTGTCTGTCTGTCTCTCTCTCTGTCTCTCTCTCTCTCTCTCACACACACACATACACACACACACACACACTCTCTCTCTCTCTCTCTCTCTCTCTCTCTCTCTCTTTCTCTCTCTCTCTCTCTCTCTCTCTCTCTCTCTCTCTCTCCCTCTCTCTCTCTCTTTTCACCTTCACATTATGTAAATGTTGTCTTCTTTTTTTTTCTTCCTTTTTTGTCTTGCGTTTCATTGTGTGACGAAGGCTTATACCAAAAGTGTCATAGTTAATCTGTCTTGTCTATTACATGGGCTTAATCATTGGTTCTTATTACTGTCCTTCTTATTCTTCTTTCTTTTATAAATGGGTAAAAAGGATCTGGCACCGGACAACAAAACGTCCTTTCTGCCAGAAAGATGCACCATATAATGGACACATTTGATTCAATATTTCGATATCCGATCACTAATGTAAGCTAATAATGAAAACCATGAATTTTGATATCCGATCACTGATGTAACCTATTGAAAACCGTGAAATTTAATATCCGATCACTAATGTAAACTAATATTGAAAACCGTGAATTTTGATATCCGATCACTAATGTAAGCTAATATTGAAAACCTTGAATTTTGATATCCGATTACTAATGTAAGCTAATATTAAAAACCCTGAATTTTGATATCCGATCACTAATATAAGCTAATGTTGAAAACCCTGAATTTTGATATCCGATCACTAATATAAGCTAATGTTGAAAACCCTGAATTTTAATATCCGATCACTAATGTAAGCTAATATTGAAAATCGTGAATTTTGATATCCGATCACTAATGTAAGCTAATATTGTAAACCATGAATTTTGATATCCGATCACTAATGTAAGCTAATATTAAAAACCCTGAATTTTGATATCCGATCACTAATGTAAGCTAATATTGTAAACCATGAATTTTGATAGCCGATCACTAATGTAAACTAATATTGAAAATGTGAATTTTGATATCCGATCACTAATGTAAACTAATATTGAAAACCGTGAATTTTGATATTCGATCACTAATGTAAGCTAATATTGAGAACCGTGAATTTTGATATTCGATCACTAATGTAAGCTTATATTGAAAACTGAATTTTGATATCCGATCACTAATGTAAGCTAATATTGAAAATTTTGAATTTTATTATCCGTCCCGTAATGTAAGCTTATATTGAAAACCCTGAATTTTGATATCCGATCACTAATGTAAACTAATATTGAAAACCGTGACAGATGTGGACAGTGTAGAAAAATACACCGAAAACGTTCACATGTAATCCTACCACAAGGGTAAGAGACACCATAGATACCAATCTTTGGCTTTGAAAATGCAAGGTGGGTTGACCTGGGTAAACTGAAGAGATGTTATTATGCTTACCTCGCAGGTAAACGAGGACGAACGCGTTTCACATGAACGGAAACTGGTGCCAAGTTCATAATAGAACTTACAGAGGCTGGAAATTGGTTTGGAAGTTAAAACGATTTTAAATAAGATAAAACAACAACAAAAACAACCCAACAAACTAGACTAAGAGAAAGAAAGCTAATAAAAAAATTTGATATCTTCCTCCCCTTTTTACTTTAAGAAAAGACAGAAAAGAAGAAAATAACAAACCAAAACAAAGCACAAACAAGCCAGAATCCAAACAAATACTCCTTTCCCCACAAAATGTTTACTTCCCAGTGGAAAAGGACACATCAGCACCTTCCTTAACTCTTTGGGAAGTACGCATTGGAGCAGCTGATTATAAGAGATGGCCTGCTAGCATGCTAACAAGATCGCTCATTACCTATACCAGAAACTCTTTATACATATGATGCGATTATGTGATGAGGAAATAAGTTGAAAGTGACTTTGCGAAGGACTCAATGGCTGACCAAGCAATCAAGCCTAAGACGCTAAGCACTGGACCACAAGACCACGTTTGAATTAAAGAAACCACCCAGGAGACAACACAAACCAGCTGTATGCTTTTATCTTAAAATATCTTAAGCTGCTTTCGCTTAATTAATACAGAAGAAAGAGGGGAGACCATTTTCAATTATATAATCTAAGAATGTACACAGAATTGACAAAATTGACCATTATTTATTGTTTCAATATTCCCATGTAACTTTCACGAGGAGTGACCGATATAAGATATAATTATGTTTTAGGTTGTTCAACTTCTGTGATGCATAATTTCTTCATCTTTAAAACTGTAAATACTTGGAACAATTTGACACTTGAAGATTTGAAAATGAATGCTTTCAAAATTACTACAGTTAGGGAGCTCCATGATATCATGTTTATTTATGATAATTGATATTTTAACTAATTGATGAAATTGATTAAGAATATCCATGTCCGATTTAATTATACTCTATGGTTCACATTATAATGATGTAAAGTCATGTATTGAATAATTTCTTTGCAATTATCTTAATTGTCCATGAACACAGGGTATATAGGCAATGTCCAGTTCCTATTTGGCCCTTTACAATGATGTGAATTATCATGGAAACTTGGAAGTTGATCGTGGTAGCTAAATCGTTGTAAACTATTTTTTTAAAAATAAAAAATAAAATGTTTCGTAGCAAAATGTCACATAGACCTTTTTACCATAAAAATTTCGGGCACACGATAAGGCAAAATGTAGGTAAGGAGAAGTGACATATTTTGTAAGAGAATTTCTATACTGGTCTTATCGTTGATTCTATTTTTAAAATCTTTTATTATTATCACCAATTAATTAGACTCCTTAAAATTATTTGTAATCAGAAATAGATAATGACGTGTGTAAATAGTAATAGATCGTTGGTTGCATAATAACATTGTGAAGAATAATATAAATCGTGTGAATAAAAAAGTGTTGGAATTAAATCTCACCGACACCGTATCTACGCTGCAAGTCTCGTTCAATGATTTTAGTGACACCGTTTACCGTGGGATAAAAAAAAAAAAAAAAAAAAGAAGCCAATTTAGAACACCACACGCACAGTGCGTAGTGGATGAACACTCTAAAAGCGGGCTTTTTAATCTGAGAGCTCAATAATAACACCATAAATCAGCTATTCAATAAGATTACACTCTTAAAAATCCACTATTCAATTGACATCCCTTTATTTCACAGGAATATAAACTTTTCATTGATACATGTATTAGTTTTCCAATCATACATTCCTTGTGTATTAATAATATTATTGCCTTCATTTCATTGTCTGACTGATTTTTGTCCTACCACGATTTCTAGTAGGCCTCCATTGTGCACGCACGTGTAAACTGTTTAGAACTTGGTTGGATGGCCTCATTAGCCATAAAATGACATGAACTAACATTTACATTTTGAAAAGTTCATTGTGTAACGATACAAATATTGCCTTAGAAATGAAAGTTGAATAGTTTACTGAATCTATATTAATACGAAAATAGATATTGTGTTTTTAATCACTTCCAATGCTTTTATGAGACTTATCAATCGCTTTGAACGTTACCTCGTAATATATATTGCATGGATTATTAGAACGGTTAATCTATAATAAAATACATTATAACCCTATAAAAAAAAAATCGACATTTACGTAAGTGATGAAAGTTACTTAAAATAGCATTGATGATGCAATGATATATCACAAGGAATATATAGGAAGAAAACGAAAATTTGACCTTTTCGTGTATACCCTTTGCTGTAGTTTTGCCGTTTTTTTGCCGTTTTTTTTTTTTATGCTGCAGACGATGGTGTGTTACTATTGCTATAAAATATGATTCATATTGGGACCAAAGCGTTAATTTTGATACTCACTTTATGCTAAGGAAAATCACTTTAATAAGCTTGTGACGTCATTCTCACATTGCTAAGGTAAAAATACAAATATCGCTTATGATATTAAAAAGATAGCTACAAAACATGAACATCAGCAATATGTGAAATCTCACCCATCACCCTTTTTGTTGTGCTGTTGGTGGTGTTGACTTTCTTGCTGTCGTTGCTCTCGTTGTTGTTGGAGCATTTTTATTTTGTAATTGTTATTCTTATTCGATATTGTTGTTGTAGTAGCTGTTGCTGCTGTAGTAATACATGTAGTACATATTTGTTATCTATGTAGCTTTTTCTCCTGGGTTTCATTGCTGATCATTTCATTTTGACTCAGGTGCAAGGATCATCCTGTGACAATCCTTAAGGCAGTGGGTGTCGGTCTTTCAGCGGTGTTTACCTGCCTTCTCACTTCACTTCTCATAATGCCATCCGGGGAAGGGGGGGGGGGGTTAAGCCATCTCTAGCCTAATCCTAGAAACAGGTTACGTTCGATAACGTAAAACAAAGTAAAAGTTATTCTTATAAAGCGCACATATCCACGGAGTAGCCGAGCTCAAGGCGCTTTGCAATGACTATTATACTCCTCTGAACAACAGCAACAAAGAAAGCATAGAACAAGACCGTCAGCCTGTCAAGCGCAATGATAGTTTTGGGACACGGACAACTCTGTCATAACGACATGGTACTCATTCATACCTGAGTCGAGTGAAGTAGATGGCCATAGTGTCTTACATAATGATACACCGCCAATAACAGATCGTTATCAAGAAAATTTGTGACCAGTGTCAATAATTGAAGCCACTTGAGTTCGAACTGTGTTCACCACTAGGCCACTAACGTCCCTATGCCCCTGCTGAAAATCCTGCCAAATTTTGATGTCAATGATTCTCGTCTAATTTGTGCGTGTTTCACACACGGGACCTACTGGACTATAATCTATCTCCAATCGGACTTGAGGACCAGAAAGAAACTCGAAAAACTGGATTTCAAATTTAAGCCTGCGCGGTGGGGATTTGAACCCGGTGAACCAAGATAGAATATAGCCCTGAACTGAATATACCCGGGTATATTCTGTCCCTGGACAAATTATACCCCGGGATGTATTCCGTACTAAGACAGCATATACCCCCCAAGCACCACCAAGTATACCAGAGGGAAAGAATGATTTCTTCGACGAATTGCAAAACTGTAATACGCTTTAATCGTATGTCTTACGGCGTGTTGCAGCAACGATGTATTCTATTGATAATGGAGGTCTCTTAGAGTATAAATGTCCTAGAATAGAATATGCATTTGTGTACTTGGTGGTTGTTGTTGTTGTATTGAATTTTACCCATGTCCACTACTTTGGTGATATCAGGGTTTTCCCAGACTGCCTTGTAAACAGCCAAGGGTTGTTGTATTGAATTTTACCCATGTCCACTACTTTGGTGATATCAGGGTTATCCTAGACTGCCTTGTAAACAGCCAAGGGTTCTTTTACATGCTTATATTATACACATGGGACCTCCGATATTATAGTCCGTCTCCGATAGGACTTGGCACTCTTTATCCTAGGGGGAACTTAAGGATAAGGGACAGAAGGAAACCCGAAAAAAAATTGGATTTCAAATTCAAGCCAGCATGGGTTTGAACCAGGGACCTTTGGCTTGCCATGCAAGCGCATTAACCACTCAGCTATCCACTTACTTAGAGGGATTTCAATATGAATAATTCACATGACTATTAACTGATACCATTATTACTGTAAAATGACACTGGTAATGGCATTATTATTATTATTTATTATTATTATGTATATTGTATTGTCTCAATTTGTCATGAAATTAAACTTTCCTGAGTGGAGACCACAAATATCAAAATGAGATTCATCAATATATTATTAACCCAATCTTTTCACTGCTCACCTAATTCGTTTATTCCCTTTTAGTTTGAAAATTTCTCTTAATAGTGTAGTAATAATAGTAATATGTAGTGGGCCTTCATGTAAGATGAACTGACGCCAACGTTAGGATAGTGAAGGTAATAGTATGACAAACAAAGAGTAGAATGACATCGATAGTGAAACCAATCTAGCAAATAGCATATAATTAAAATAATTCTTATAACGGTGATGCAAGTCAGAGAATAAATACGGTTGGAAACAAATACGGCAATTCATTGTAAAAACAAATACACAAATTCATTATAAAAACAAATACACAAATTCATTGTAAAAACAAATACACAAATTCATTGTAAAAACAAATACACAAATTCATTGTAAAAACAAAAGTCAAATATACAAATACAAGTTTAAAAACAAAGAGAGAAATGAATTGTACACATAAACATGTCAAACCTTATAACGACATCGCTAGAACCGTCAATAATATCAATATAAGCGGGATGTCAATATATCAGATCAATTGAAAGATAGTAGGAATAAAGGGAAAGAACTCTACCATGCAAGGCACTAACACAATGTCAATTTATAGATCTAATATGGGCTGAACGTGGGCCGGGTTTAGGGTGGGAGAAGATGCAATTTCCTTTGCTCTAGAAGACCTGATATCATTGGTAGAATAACATGCGTTTCCATTTGGGACTTGCACCTACAATTCATTGGCTATCGACAGAAATTGAGGTTGTTTATATGTTATTTATTGTCTTCCCCAACACTGTAGGAATGTTAAAAGTATGGGTTGTTTTGTTAAAGGAATTTTTCAAATTTATGTTGATATATGGGGGTTTTTTTAGGGGTTTTCGTCAAATTTACTTTGATATGTTTTTTTTAGGGGTTTTCATCAAATTTATGTTGATATGATGAATTTTAGTGTATTCTCGTCAAATTTACAATAATATATGGGGATTTTCAGGGGTTTTTCCTGTCAAATATTACATTGATATATGGGGATTTTAAGTGTTTTTCCATCAGGATATTTTGTTTTTTTCCGTCAAATTTACGTTAACATATGGGGATTTCAGGGTTTTTCTGTAAAATTTACTTTGATATATGGGGATTTTAAGTTTTTTTCCATCAAATTTACATTGATATATTGGGATTTTAAGTTTTTCAATCAAATTTACTTTGATATACCGGTATGGGGATTTTAAGTTTTTTTCCATCAATTTTAATTTGATATATAGGGATTTTAAGTTTTTTTCCATCAAATTTACATTGATATATAGGGATTTTCTTTACCAATGATATATAAGGAAATAAACGACTGAAATGACATCAACATTTTTGGGATGTTGGTATAGTATAAGCAATGTCGATATATTAGGGCTGCCCTGTATACAAATAAAAATAAAATTCACAAACTTAACATAAAAACAAACATGTAAATTAAAAACACATACAAAGCTGGAATCATACAGAACAAGTCATTTGACACTTGTAATACCAACATAAACACAAATGATCACTCTCTATACAATGAAGGCAAAAAGACCAAGACGGAGTCAAACAACCACTTCTATTCTTCTTGTCTACGTTTCCTGGGGACTTAACCATCAAGTTATCAAGTCCAAAGAGAGGGCTGACTATTTAAAATGAGCCCGTGAGAAGTCTATGTAATCAATTTTAGATGACATCCTCTGGTTATTACATTTTCCTTCCTGTGTTATGTGGGACAGCGGTAGAAGAAGAAGAATTCCTGTGTTATGTGGGACAGCGGTAGAAGAAGAAGAATTCCTGTGTTATGTGGGACAGCGGTGGAAGAAGAAGAATTCATGTGTTATGTGGGACAGCGGTGGAAGAAGAAGAATCCAAACTACCAAAGAGAAATCATAAAACATGGAAAAAAGAAATAGTTCACAATGAAAGGCTATAAACCAGAAAAATGGATGACTGAGGGCAGGAAAGACCAAAAGACGGCCAAAAGAGGACTGTGAGGGTCAACTGAGGACTGTGAGGGCCAACTGAGGACTGTGAGGGCCAACTGAGGACTGTGAGGGCCAACTGAGGGCTGTTTAACAAGCCTATCATATTAATAAAAAAATAAGGTCCAGATTTTACGCACGCTTTTTACAGGATTAACTACAACACCGATCTTCTTCAAATTCTGCATGGAGGTACCTCTAATTTTCTTCTACTGCACGGACA
>JASKDV010198947.1:0-11036 GCA_032466395.1 Aegires albopunctatus
AGTAAGCTGTTTCCCTGTGGCAGCCCTAGGACGGGCACATTGTTTATTGGGGCAGTTCTAGGATAAAAAGAGTTAAGGTAACATATTGATGTCTTAATGCACACATGTAGTGTGGCGTTTAGTGGTCAAGCCAAATACCATACTTACATTCAGTATTGCTGCGCATTGGGGCCATATTCAAACATGATATATGCAAATGTCAGCAACAAAAAATGTATACTCACAAACTCTCATATAATCACCATTAACTCAGTGTTACAATACGCATTCTCCTCTTGTCTCACACTTGCAATAGCTGGACTCAATCATCACCATACATTAATTATTAGTCCTAAGTTTTCTTGAGCAACTACCATATACAGCTGATGTTATGATATGCATCACAATAAATATAAGTAAGTCATAGAAAAACATTTTGAAGAGATAGGACAGCAAAGGTGAAGCAAATAGCTTTAAATAGAGAAATACGAAGGGCTCTTTTTAGTGTCTATACTTACAAGCGAATGACATGGGCTGATGAAGACATTGATGCAGTGTATATCAGGTACATAATATTTTAAAATAATATTGATATATATTTTGAGACCAATAGATATGGAGAAACAGATATACCCACCAACAAACAACAAAGCCATGGAGGCTTTTTTTTTTTTTTACAAATCTAGCATGTCAGACCTTCAGCAACCCTGCCTGCCCTCATAAATAAAGACTGGACTGTCTAAATAACCAAAGCATCAGGCTCCACACAGAGGGAGACCTTGCCAACCTGTACTCCGTGGTCCAAGACAGAGAGTGCTGGTGGAAACTGAAGGCAGGGATAAAGGGGGCAGCCTGAGCTTCTTAGTCAGTTGACTAGGAAGCAACTGGCCCTAAGTCAAGTAAGTCAATAGTAAAATATAGGATAAACGACCATTTTATCATGAATTCTTACTTGATCAATGGCAGCTGGTCTGATTCAATGGTTATCTAACTTCAGTGTCATTAGTTGAGGGTGATATCAATGTTTCTCTATTAGCAGTTATTATTACCATAATCAAAAAATATAAATATTAGATTTATAGTATATATACATATTCAATACAGGAATAAATAACATAGTCATTATTATCATTATTTCATTTAGTAATTTTTAATTCTACAACCTTCTTGTTGAAGTTATATTTCAATAATGTTAATAATGATGAGGAAAACATAAACAAAAACAACAGTATTAGTTCCAATAATATTTCCCTTTATGTTCTGTAAGTAACACATTTGGTATTATCAACAGGTGGCCTTCATTAAACTTATTTATTTTCATAAAAATGTTTATAAAAGAACACATGTGACATATTGCACTTGATAATTCTCTTTCCTGATTGTTCTTTTTAGCAAGTAAAAATATAATAATACAAAAACCATATATGCTTCCTTATCAATAGAACTTGGCAAATTTCACAGAAAGTTGTTTCTGTTCATATAACCCCATTCACAACATATTCTATCATTATTGTCAGAGGTTAAACAACATTCTGTAGTTAATTTTCATAACAAATAGTAAATTTAGCTATTTTCAAAACATATTTTAGAAATAGGAGAATGCATCAACTCAGAAACAAGACTCAAATATACTGAATTCCATAAAAAAACCGCATCATTCTGTTACACTTCGCTTGTAAAAAGTTGCGTTTATAAAGGAAATCAGTATATAAAAATATAAAAATAGCATTCTCTTTGATATAAACAAAACACATGCATGAGCAAGCAATTTTTCAACACTTTTCCATTCATACTATGACTTATAGTCATCTAAAATAAAATATCAGTCAAGCAGTTGTAAGTCAAATTTCTTGAAAGCTCCATCTTTGATTTGAGTGACATTACATTTCAAGCTGGCTTAAGGTTGTTGTTTTTTTTATTTTTCTCTGTTGTTTCTTTTTTCTTAATTGAAAATTTCCTCTTATTGTTTCCAATTTCATGACCCCAGTGTAAAAAATTTCATCATATAGCTAGCTATCATCTTCATCTCATACAAACATTTTCATTATGGAAGTAACAAGAGGAAAATAACCCCAACTTTAAGAAAGAGATGGTAGTTGATATTTATATTGATCACTATCAACATATACTTGTATGATTTTCTGGTGGCATGTTTCATTCTTCATAAAAATCTCTCTTTCTCTCAAATATGCATCAAGCAAGTAATAACAGCCATGGCTCAAGGAAGGTCTCTTTGAGGGTAGAATATAGTAAACACTTCCCAATCCAAAGATATAAAGATTGTCCGCAGACTCCCTTACAAAGGAGACATTAAGACAATCTGCTCAGTGAGTGCAGACTACAATACACACCCAAAAAAAGAAAATACATAGAATATCGAGAAAGATCTAAAAATATGCTGTATAAAACTGTATCAACAGTTTTGTTCCTTTCCCGTCGATCCAGTTGGTCCGATGCTTGTGTCCAAGTCCATGGTATCGTCAGTACTACCGGAATGGTGATCTCGTAAGGCAATGATGAGCTTGTCCACCAACACTGACAAGACTTTATCTAGGGGATCCATAAAACCACGCTGTACCCATTTTGGTATAGTCACGCGGGCCTTAGAGAACCCAAGTTTTTGTAAAACGTAGTCTGCGCCAACAGGATCAATTTTGGTACTCGCCCAATGAATCAATCTGCAATTTTAAATTTAAACAAACAATAACCATGTTGAAAATCAAAATGAATGATGATCAATTTTCATCAGATCATTACATTTTTTAATATAAATTTTGAGGAAATTCTCAACAAGCATGATATCATCAGTAATAATGATCTTCATAGACCAACATTAGCACAAAAAGAGAGAATTATTAATCTGGAAGGTAGTTTTTTGTTTTTGTTTTTTATTTTAGTGGGGTTATTACCTCAGCAGAACAAATTATCATCAAATGTCTGGGAGATCAGAAATAAATAAATACCTCAAAGTTGGTTCTAGCTGCCATGTTTTACACTCAAATTCACGAAAATCGTGTTTGAGAGCAGAGGTGGGATCAGTTAATTTTGATTTCTCTTCCATTTTTGAAGGATCTTTGCTTGATTTCAATGAGGTTGATGGCCTTGATCCAACGCCTGTTGAAAATAAATAAAGGAAGTGCTCATAAAAACTTTAACACATCGGGCATTGAAGATTAGTTTCAAAAGGAAATGCAGAATGATAATGTTCTTCTTCAATAATGTATCCTCTTAAATTTCATCTATAATATCTTTACTCTGATGTTAACAAGAATAAATAGGGTTTTAAGGCAACAAGTTTTAATCAGATTAAAATTAGTTGAAGACCTTTAATGTATGAAATAACAATATCCTACAATCAACTAACTCAGATGCTAACAAGATATAGTGGTCCATCGTATTGTTATAAAATGCCCTGTCCTAAAACATATTGACAAACAATATTTATATCTTTATATATATATATATATATATCGATTAGGTATTATGTTTTTTCAATCAAAAACAGAGCTTGGTTACAAGTAAAATATAAAATCTTTCAAAGACAACAATAATACCAAAATCAAAATAACAATTAGGAACCTTCAGGATCTGTGACAGATGATGTCATGGCATAAGTAAACCATTCATCGAGATTCGTAAAATTGGGAGGCATGTGTTGAGTTCGTGAAATTTTACAGATGGTCGCCATGCTGTTCTGAAGTCCATCTGCTGTCTGAAAAGACATGACTCCAGCTGGTTGAGATCCCTGTTGGCCCACGACAAACTGCAAGTCTTGGACAATGTGGGTGCCTAGGAGCAAAGAGAAAATATTTGTTATAAGAAGAAAGCATGTTGCCTTTAGATAATTATGCCAGGACTAAAAATAAATAAATAAATAAATAAGAAGAATTATATTGGTTAAGAGCAAAGTACATAAAAGGCCATTCGTTTTGTGACTTTAGATGATTATCTTACCCTTCCCCAAGGTCAAGGAACTTGATGAAATATTGTCTCATAATCATGAAACAAGGCAATAGTTCATATCAGCGATCAATTATTCATAGCAAAAAAATAAAATAATAAAAATAAAAGGGAAAGGGACAATGTGTAGAAGGAATAAATGTGGGAATGACAATGTACATCTTCCTTGTAATAAAGGTCTGAAAAATTACAGTCAGATTTGTCAGATAGTGCATAGTGAAAAAAAACATAAGCTAGGCTTATTTAATAAATGCATTAAAATCTTGACAGCATGTTAGAGTTATGTGCCTCTGTAAACTCCAAGGGAAATTAAGAAACAATTTGAAATAAAATAGTTAGCAAGGAACCCTTGTAAATCACATTGAGCACTTTTCATAGATCCTAAGCTATTTTTTTTAAAAAACCCTTTGTTACCTCCTTCAGGAATTCTCTGTGCTTCAGTTGAAAAATGGATATAGGGCTCTTTGATGTTGAACAATGCCCAGTACTTGGCTCTAAAGTTGACACCATGGAAAGAAGCCAGCATTAGCCCTTTGCCCACCAAGGTCATTGTACCGCCTAAGACCATTCCTTCCTGAGGAATCACTGATGGCAGCATGGAGAACTGACAGCCCAAGAGATGCTGTAGAGCAGTCTGCCAATGTCTGTGGTGCCGCAGTTCATTTAAGACGGCTATAATGAAAAGAATTTTATTTTAAAGTAAATGACCTAAGCAATTGTTTTTTTACTTGCATTATAGTTGTTTTAAAGTTCAATACAACCTTCTTTTTTTTTCTATCATACAATCATAATTTTGTTCAAATAATTAGATATTTCAAGAATTGCTCAAATAAAATGGATACTTGAATGACAAAGGTAAATATGATTTAACCATTTAAAATTCTATTACAAAGTCCAATAGGACTTAACTTTTAAGATAGTGTTGTGAATGAGATGGATTACTGGTAATAATAACAAAACCTCATCAGTGGTTCTGTGCTGCCCCTGGAGAATCAAAACTAAAATGCCACAATCATCGCTCTTGGTTTTCATCTAACTTTGAAGAAGTTGTAATGTGTTTATGACTAAAAAAAAAATGTATTAAGATATTTGTTTAAAATGTTTGTTTTAATTTCAATGATGTAAAGCCTCTTAACTTGTGTAATGTGTATTTCTGGGTCATATGCTGTGTAAGAATTTTCTCCTATCAACATTATCATTATCACGATTATTTTCTAAATACCATACCACTTTCTGAAATTTTCCGTGGCACTTTTGGATGTGGAGCGATGTTAGAGAATGACAAGGCCGTATGCTGAAATACTCGTCGGCTACTCATCACTTGTTGGCAGAAGAACTCATCAAGTTTTGAAATGATCTTGATCAGATCTGGAGTCGTCGACCGTGAAATCATCAGATGAAAGTGAGACCAGGATAATTTTCCATTCACAAATAAGAAAGCAGATCTGTGAAATTAAGAGAAATAAAAGAAAATCTAATTTAAATACATAGTTTAGGTCAAATAGTCAAAATCTAATGGATATTATAATAAAAGAAAAATCTCTTTACAGGAATGTCAATTAATTATATAACAACGTATAATCTATTAGCTGAATTCCTATAACACATATACCCTTTAATTCTTACTTTCTGAGTTAAAATCAAAGAAACCTAAAGTACAGGCACTATAATGAGCCACGACACAAATTCATGAATTAATAAACATCATAAGTTCTACTTCAGGCCTAAGCAACAAAGGTGAGCTCTGACTTCAACAGCCACTTTATCGTTATAGTGAATTTTACTTTCACTAAATTTAGCCCACTTTATCGTTATAGGGAATTTTACTTTCACTAAATTCAGCCCACTTTATCGTTATAGGGAATTTTACTTTCACTAAATTTAGCCCACTTTGTCGTTATAGGGAATTTTACTTTCACTAAATTTAGCCCACTTATTCATCATATGGAATTTTACTTTCACTAAATTTAGCCCACTTTATTGTTATAGTGAATTTTACTTTCACTAAATTTAGCCCACTTCGTCGTTATAGGGAATTTTACTTTCACTAAATTTAGCCCACTTTATTGTTATAGAGAATTTTACTTTCACTAAATGTAGCCCCCTTTATCTTTATAGGAAATTTTACTTTCACTAAATTTAGCCCACTTTATCGTTATAGGGAATTTTACTTTCACTAAATTTAGCCCACTTTATCGTTATAGGGATTATTACTTTCACTAAATTTAGCCCACTTTATCTTTATAGGGAATATTACTTTCACTAAATCTCACCTATTGGTTGCGAGTGGTGCATCCTGATAGGCGTTGGTGTCCACATGCCATTCGTCTTTCAGCAGCAGGGCAAGTTCACTGACACGTGTCATGATGATGGAGGAACCCATATAGTCAATTTTCATTTCCGTAGAAGACACTGACAAGTCTGCCTGATGGTCAGGATCCTGTCCAAGCTCTGGATCTTCACTAACAGAAACTGAAATCAAAATCAAAATCAAAATTTGAACACCAGAAATCCTAATAAAAAAATTCCTTTTTTCTTCTTTTTTCTTTTTTGTCTCAGAGACAAATTTAAGTCAGGGTGATTTCTGTTGAAAGATGCACATTATGTAAATCAAAAGAGCATCAATACGTGGACAACCAATTCACTCATATTTTTCCGATGATGTTTGTCACATTAACCTCTAGTCCTGCTAATACTGTATTCTTCTCTATCCTTTCCCAGCCTAGCATGGCATAACAGTTCTTGAATTAGATATAATTTGTCAGATATGCAGGGCAGAATTCAAAGAATGGCATTTTTTTTTTTTTAAACTCTGCAATAACAAGATGGTTGAAAGGCATAATCACCAAACAAATATACTGTCCATCCCTAACTCACAGTTATGGTACACAGCAGATATCAGACTCAAGTCCCAAGTCATACGAGTATTTAGTAGGTCATGGCAGTCAACATACCCGTTGGTTGCCAACATAACCCATGTAGTGAATAAATAGTAGTGGTTCTCTTTACAGGAAGGCCAAGTAATTATATAATAACACATAATCTATTAGCTGAATTCCTATAACACATATACCCATGTGTTCCCATTAAAATTCCCATTACTTAGAATTCTACTTCAATCAAAGTTTGCAAACTAAGAGTTAAATCAACTACTTTTCTTTCATCATGGCCTCATTCATTTTCTCCTTCTTCAACAAGAAATATCATCTTGTTGGTTTGTTAGGGAAGTAAATCCTGTGGATTGTAAAGTAAGTCCTGGATATTGACTGTTTCTAAATGTCATGCCATGCTCAGGTATTTTTTAAAGACAAAATCTTCAGGAACTGCCATGCCACACTTGGCAATTTGACGGCTCACAGTTGTGAGTTACTACTCACAGTGTCCCTTGAGGTCTTGAATTCCTATAACACCTCCGACAATGCCACCCTTTGATTCAAAAGATGAGCTATCAAAACCAGCTTCAATGTTCAGGTTTTTGTGACCACTGCTGTTAATGGACAATCTGCCTTGGGATTTCAACTCTTTGGTGCACCATCTAGGGATGGGAATAGGAAAAAGATTTTTCATATTACAGCTATTGTGTATAAATATGAGGACTATATAACCCTGCAAACAATCTGGCACTATTTCACCTAAGTTAGAACTATATGTGAAAGACAGAAAACTGCATTTAAAAAAACAATTTAAAAAAAAAACACTTTTGGTAGCATATGTTGACAAAAAATTATTAAAAATCATCATACAAAAATTATAATGAAAGTCCCATCTCACATCAATTATGGGAGGCTAGGTTGAAATTGTTTGACCATATACTAAGAAGAGATACCAGCAAATAAAGCCATAGACTTTTTCTTCACCCCTCTACTTGTAGACAGTTACAAAGGAAGACCAATCCCAACACTCCTCGTCACCTTTTTAAAATCAAAAGAAAATCTTGAAAATCTACGCAAATTTGTCAAGAACAGAAGCAAATGGAGAAAACTTGTCCAAAGAATCAAAGAAACAGCCAAAGCAGCAAAGTCGGAGGAGGACATCAACAGCGAATGGCTATGTAAGTCAATAAGTCAATGTTGATAAAGGTTGAGACTTAAAATTTATAACTACAGGTCAAAAATGATTTTAAACTTGTGGTGATCAAATAATGTTAAAGAGCATCTAGAGGCACTGGCATTAAGCGCTAGATCTTTATAGTTACTTCATAACTAAGCTTTCCCTAGCTATGATTTATGGTCTTTATTTTTGTTAAGCACTACATACGCATTTTAACCCTTCTTGTCATAATAAAAAAAAAAATAAAATCATATAAATTTTATCAATAAAAAAAATAATAGCCAACTTACTCGGTATTTCCCATGACATTGGCCATATTGACCTCCAGATTCAACTGGGAAAGCTTGACGGCAAAGAGCACCAGTGTTTCCCAGGAAGAGCTGAGAGATGCCGTGCCAAGAGAGGTCGTACTGGGTCGATGTTGCATATCAGGAGATGACAGAGTGCGTGATTTCTTGCGGTGAATCGCTTCGCGTGCTGGTTGGTCACCATGGGTTGTGGAACGGTCTAAAAAATATTTTTTCATTTCATGCTTCAGAAATCGAAAGTCATAACAAAGTTTCCAGGTTGGTTTTTTCTTCACGAATGTTTCTAACTTCTAGAAGAATTTCTAGTTTGTAAATGAACTTTGTCATTGTTATTTTATTACTGTTGCCTTTATTCATGTGAATATCTACACACCATACCAATTTTTCATCTGTATTTGAAAAGCTTTTAAGGAATAAAAATAGTTCTATTGAATTCAACTATACTGAATTAGTTTATATTCTAAACTAGTGAATAGATTTCATCTGTCAGTGCTCCAAAAGGTCAAATTATTTAATCAATACAGTATTATTACAACAAGAAAATGATTATGAATATCATTACACATCATTCATTGAATGGTGAAATGTTTCAAATCTTCAATGCATAGCTACCCCCAATAATACAAAATGAGTAATTTATATTTCTAATTTGAGAGATAGTAATGCAGAGACCCTCGTCCACAAAATGTGCAGGAGAAATATAATGTAATAACAGAAATCAAAACAAAACTAAACCTACTACAAAAGTAAATGATATATAACGTGGAGTCATTTTTACAACATCAAAAGCAGAAAACATTCATTACTGAATATTTTAACAGATTTTTCTACATCAAACATAATGTCCGTTTTAGATTTCTCCCCTTCAATGTGTAGAAGTGAAAATACAGTTAGAGCTAAGGTCTAAAAAATGAAATCATGAACTTTTAAAAAATATCATTAAGATTCTCTAAAATTAAGTTTTACATATCTTTGGGTGTTTTACTTCTGCATCATTATTTAACACAATTCAGATAAAAATTACTCACCTTTTTGGTTTCTTTGCAGTGATCTGACTATTTCAAATTATAAAAATTCTATTTTCATAATTTTGCTTGCATTATATACGTTTGGTAACTAGTAAATGAGGGCCTAAGCTAAGTACCCTCTTTCATCCCCATGAAATTACCATTGCTGAGTGTTTGACTAAGTCAAAATTAGCAATTCATTAATACAAAATTATGGTTTGTCCATTTACGAGTACAGTCTGCCTTCTCTAATCCGGACTTCTGCAATCCAAATCCTTCCGTAATCTCGAACCCCAATTTCTGGGAACAAATGTTTTTCTTATTATTCCTTAATGTTCCCTAATCCGGAAAATTCTGTAATCTGAACATATTGCTGGGAACCAAGGTGTTCGGATTGGAGAGGGCAGACTGTATTCGTTGGTGTAATTCTCTTAACACTTATGTCCGCTCATAATGATAACAGACTTACGTGTTTAGAGAATTACACTGACGTATGTCAAATGACTTTTATGAAATTTTCAGGATATGCAACAAACAGATTCCATCCCAATGCCAATTCAAAAACGTATTAAATAGCATATTATAGTTTATAATGGGCTTTTTTCTTTTCTTTTCTTTTTTTTTTTTGCCCCCTAGTAAAAAGTATAAAAATGTTGAATAATTTAAAATTTAAAAAAAAATTTAAAAAGTCTTTATATCAAATTCCCACCTCTCCTGGAGGCGATTTCACTCTTAAACTCAGGGCTCAACTGGATGCGTATTTTGTCGCCAGAGGAGCCTCTCCTGTGATGTTTTTTCAACGGCGAGGGGAGGCCAAGAAGGTTAAGGGAAGGGTGAGACATGGAGTTGGAGGTAGGGGAACTGAAGAATGGTGTCTGGGAATGGCTAGCGGAATGGGTCGAAGTTGGCGTGCCTGGTTCTGAAATGGGTGCAGCCATGATGTTAGTAAGAAAATAATCATTAAGAAACAAAAATAATAGACGATAGCTTCAAAGACTACAAGCCTGAAAACAAACAAAAAACTAATGTTGACGTGAGTGTCAATTCATGCACTTGGAAAGACAGGGGGGGCTTTGAGGAAAGGACAAGGGAAGGAAGTTAGGAGAAAGGTAGATGGTTAACATAGAGTTGACTTATAGGCATCTGAATTCTTTTTTTGACATTTAGGGCTATTGACACAATAGATTTATAGCAATGATACTGATAACATTGACGGGGAAGATAAGAATGATTATGACTATGAGGTGAATGAGACAAATGAGACAATACGGGCATCCAGATTCTTTCTTGCTTGTTTGTTGCCTTTGAGACAAAGATTTATGAAGATGATGACAATATTATATTGATGATGAAGTTAGAAACACAACGATGATGATGAATGATGGTGGTGAAGTTTATGATGGTGATTAGGAGAAAGAAGACGATCACGAAAGGGCCGATGATCATAATGATGACAATAATTCTTGATGATCATTAAGACAGCTATGATGATAGTGAAGATGAAAATGCTGCTAAAGAGGATGATAATGATGATGAGGAGGAGGAGGAGGAAGATGTCAATGGTGATCAGTAATGATGACTTATTTTTAAGCCCCTGTCGTTCCAAGAAAGTGATTAATACTTTCAAAAAGTCACACACTGAAGAGAATGGTCTTAAATGAGAGAGAGAGAGAGAGAAAGAGAGAGAGAGAGAGAGAGAGAGAGAGAGAGAGAGAGAGAGAGAGAGAGAGAG
>JASKDV010198958.1:0-11034 GCA_032466395.1 Aegires albopunctatus
TTATTATTATTATTATTACTTTTATTATTATTATTATTATTATTATTATTATTATTATTATTATTATTATTATTATTTGCCTAGAAGTGCGATGCATCTTTAAACTATCTTTTAATGCATTCTATTACACTCAATGGCGTTTTTATTTTTATTTATTATACTGGTTTATTTTACTGTTTATATTATTGTATTATTATTTTTTAATTATTATTATCATTAATTTATTATCATCAGCATTATTATTGTTATTATTATTACTATTTATATCTCATTTCATTTTGGATCTCCTCTGAACCCATAAGATGTGTATTGTGTTCCGTTGATTCTTTGTCTGTTTGTTTGTCTTGATAAAGATTTTTCAATCGAAACGTCGACTGTGTTTTGTTTAGTCTTATCTGGTTGAGTTTCTTATACATTTCTTTGTTCTCTTATTCTATTTATACTTAACTGTGGCCTCACATTTAATTGATAATAATAATAATAAATTGTATTTATATAGCGCCATTCGTCGAAACATCATGGCACTTTACATTGTAAAATAAATCAATAGATAAATTAATTCATTAAGTACACAATAAAATACAGTTCCGGACAATTACAAGTATTGCCAATTTAAAGGGTAGTAATATAATTATGCCTACATGGAAGCTAAAATAATAATTATCATAGATTTTATCACATGCATTGTATTCAAGATTGTACTTTTTAAATAGGTAGGTTTTTAGACCTTTCTTGAAGACGGTGTGACTGCCCGATAGCCTCAGAGACAATGGAAGTGAGTTCCAAACAGTGAGGCCAGATTTTAAAAAACTTCTGTCCCCAAAACGTTTAAGTTTTGTTTTGGGGATGTGCAAAAGCCTAGAATCGCTTGATCTGAGCTGTCTATGTGGAGTGTAGGGGATGACTAGCTCTTGAATATAGGATGGGGAACGAGAATTTTGGGCGTTGAAACAAAGGAGAGCAATTTTGTACTCGATTCGAGCTTTGATTGGCAGCCAATGTAAGATTTTTAACATTTAAAAGATTAGCGGCAATACACATACCCACAAGAAGTGGGATTTATATATATATATGAGACTACCCACTTGTCTTTAAAAGAAACTATTTGATAACCAGCCATTCTATTGTAGAGTCAATAGTTGAAATTTGATCCGTGAGATATAGTGAAATAAGTAGCCCACATCATAAAATTCTAAAAATCTTTTTATCTCAGAGAATTGTATATTAATGCAATGATATTTCATTGTAATTATGTTTAATTTGAATTATTACGAAATTCAGAAACGATGTGTACTGGAAGAAACTAACAAGTTAGATCCTCGAGTTAGTGCTGTAGAAGATGATGTAGAGGAGATGGAATCAGAGGAGGAGGATGACTACATGAAGGTAAGATGAGTATTATTTTTCTGTCCTTAATATGTTCATTCTTGAAGGTTTTTGTGCTATTTTCAGTTTTGTATTTTGGGGTTGTTGGTTTTTTTAACTTGTTTTTCTATAAAATTAAAAATGGATGAAACATAATATAATCAATATTAACAATAACCACAACAGTAGTAATGATAATTATAGTGGATAGCTTAGTAGGGTACAGTGTTGGCCTACAAATCTGAAATGGTTGTGGGTTCACACTCGACATGAGTTCAAATCTTGGTCGGAGCAGGCTTTTATGCTGAAATCTGATTTTTTAAGTTTCTTCTGTTCCCTTAATCTGTGGCGTGGGAAACCACACTTCCTGAAAATACACTGCCCAGGCGCAGCACAACGTGCTGCATCCATGGTCAAATCTGACCGACAGGAGGCCTTTTATTATACATGTGTCATTTTATTATGTTTATTATATATGTGTGATTATGCTTTATGATTGACAGTTCATTTTGATTTTTCATACTCGTCTATATTATTATTGTGATTCATTGAATAATTATAATTATATTTTTGTTACCATATAAATCCATTATTCTATGTTACTTTGCCCATAGCAAATTTCCAATTCTGAATTAATGGAGTTCATCCTATTTTATCCTTCCATGTCTTATCTCATCTAACATCAAGAAGGAGGAGGAAAAGATTATGAAGATGAAAATTTTATGTTTATTGATTAATTGATTTAATTTGTTTTACATTGGGATTTGAAGTTAAGAGGAATAAGATGTTTTTTAATTTTTATATTTGAAATAAGATGATGACAGAATTTATTCTTGATACAGTTTTGTGACTCTCATGTTCTGTGCTTTGAGCTCTCAGGGGGGAAAGCGCATTCTAAGTATAAGTATTATTATTATTATGTTATTTTATCACTTTATATTCAACTTGAATGGTGCTCCTTTTTTTTAATAAGGAGCTTAAGAGGGTTGCATCACCTGAGAGAAAACCAGTAAAGGACAAGCCTAAACATTCATCTCCTCCAAGACGCCGCAGTAGATCTCCTCACAGACAGTGAGTTCCTTTATTTATGATAGTATAAACAATAATCTGTATGAATATTTAAGATTGGCGAAAGTATGACGAAATAGCATCTTATGCTTATTGAAATTTACTGTATTATACCGTAAAACCAAAAATATGGTTTGAAGTTTAGCAAGATTGACATTATCTAGTTCAGGGGACACACGGGCTGTATGAGTATGTACAAGTTTTTGTTTGTGTGACTATTGTGTGAGTAAGATGTTAGTAAACATTTGCATTAAAACTCTCAAGTCCATCTACAATGTATAAATAGTGATACCGACGGATAAAAACAGCTTCTTGACATTCTTTTTAAAGCCTTAATTTTGGTGTTTTTGGCCATCAAACATCATGTGTCAGTAAATTAAGTCTAAATCTACTCAATTTAAAAAAAAAATATTATTGTTCATCATAAAATGTGTAAAAATTGTATTTTAAACTATATTGCGAAGTTTGCCGGTATGGTCGCCTTATTTTTTCTGTTTTCACAAACGCAGGTCTAATTTTAATGCTTTCAATACCTTATTATAGCTAATAAACCACCACTTCCCCGTCTTCCTCCTGCAATAACATTTTTAGAAGTGAAAACACACACACACAAACTCATGCATACGGGTGCTATTTCACATGCGTGCTGATACACAAACGCTTACACTCGCATTCTCTCTCACTTTTCACACTTAGCAGTGCAATAGTATAATGGTATTGCTGCTTTTTATTGTCACGATGGCCCAGGGAAAAAGAAAAAAAAGAATTGTATGGTCATCATGCTGTTTTAATGTCGTATACAGTTAACTAATTATCTGACTATAGGGTTGAGAAGAGGGAATACAATGTAATCCTTCATAATTTCTTTATTTTTGCTCCTTTTACACCCGAAGTTCGTCAAGATATTCAAAACTTTGACAATATAAATGGATATTAGGAGTTTTCCTCCCGACAATCTTCTTTCCTTCATACGATTTGTCAAATTTTGATAAATTTCAATGGGTAATAAGGGGCATTGTAGTGAGTTTTAAACTTGTCTTTTGTTATCTTCTTATATTGTGTTTGTTGCAAATCTGACATAGTTCATTTAAACAATAAAGATGAAAAGTTAATGAATATTCCATTTTCAAATTAGACCCAGAGAAGAATCGCATTAAACAGAATGTCCCATCAAAATACGAAATTAATGAAATAACTTTTAACTGCCATGGATGCAAAACTCAAACCAAAGACATTACAATATTTGACTCTCACATGATTCCAATATGACGATAATCCAAGATGCAGTTTCGCATAATTAGCGATTTCAAATCAGTTATGAAATTTTCAATGACATTTTTCTTCTAGATTCACAGAAATAAGCAGATTATCACAAAAAATATATGTCACAGAAGATCAAAAATTTCACAGTATTGGAAACATAGATCAATCTTTTGGATTTTTTTGACCATTTCATATTATTGTTATTCAGATAGGTAGTGTTGACTTTAAATGGAAATCGTGCTGAGGCCATTGACTTTATCAGAAAAAGAAATGCTTCAACAAGGAGGATGAAAAAGGGAACCGTCAGGAGGTGTTGACTTAAAGCGAGAGTTGACTTTAAGCAAGTTGACTACTCACGGATTTCACTGTATAGTTTAACCGGGTCATACTGAAATCCAGATTAAACTGAAACTTTTTCAAGAAACAGAATTTTTTCTATATAAATAGACCGGTTAATCTGAACTTAAGCCCGCTTATACTGAATTAATTTGTTTAAATTTAAGAGCCAAATATATCACTTTTGATTTGTAGCCAAATAATAATCCTTTATAATCTTGGGCAAACTAAGCAATTTACTACATTATGTTACAGTAATAAAAATTTATCTTTTTTTTTATTTCAGTGACAGTCATCGTCATCGAAGTCCTGGTAGAAAACGATCAAGGTCAAGAGATAGAGGGGATAGAGATAGGAGACATCGTTCACCTGGTAAAGAAATTACTGTTATAGAAAGTTCAAGATTTGATTTCAAATTGAAATAAACACATTAAAAATATTAAACTATCCTATTCACATTAACTTTAACACCTACATCAAGCCTATGAGTTTTGATGCTGAAAATTTAACATACAGTATTCTTCTTTCTTAATGTAAGAGCTAAAAGAGCCCATTGAGCCAGAGTTAATCTAGGTTCCTAATGTGGGATGTAAATAACATCAGGTCCAGTCAAATCACCTTCTCAGCCACTTTTCCTGACTTGGCCAAAGTTTACACCTGATTGGAAGATGGAATATTGTTGCATTACAGTCTCAATTCTAAGAGAATTATAGTCAAGATTTAGAATTGAGACATCCTTTTAGCCTGATATTCTGTCTGCTGAGTCATGAATCTTTATACAGTGTATTTTTATAATATGAAGGAATATCGATTTGATTTTTTTAAAAATCCCTTTTGTCTTTTATTCTCTTAATATTTTCATGTTGTCATTCCTTTCCTCTTTTTCCAAAAGATTACAAACACAGAGACTCAAGAGGAGATGACAGTAGGCACAAACGGAGCAGCAAAAAAAGCAGGCATGAAAAAGAAAGTGACCGTCACAGGTCAAGGCATTCAGAGAAAGAGAGAGAAAGAGATCGAGACAGACAACACAGAAATAGGGATAGAGACAGAGATAGGCATAGGGAAAAAGACAGGAAAAGAGATGGAAAAGAAAGTCGATCATCCCATCATGGCAGCAGCAAGGATCTGGAGATAAAGGAGGCTAATGAAATGAGAGCCAGGCTTGGGTTAGCACCTTTAAAAGTCTAAGAATATATAAAGTAAAGAATAAAGATTGAAAGACATGATTAACGTTTAGATTGTTTGTCTCAGTAGTTGGACTCTTCAGTTGTAGGCTTGCTTGTTTTCAATGCTACCTGTGAGCTTAACTTGTTTTACTAAACTTAATTCGCTTTCAAACTTCATACCGGTATATGCTCACCTGAATAAGTGACGCTGTATACTTGGTATTTAAGCTGATTGAGTTAAATGATAGGACATGCTATATTCCACTACATAAATTTGATGTTGGTCCATTCCCTCATCGTGATCGTTTAATGATAACAACCTTGTAGATGCTTTATAGTGTATTTCAAATTGCCAAGAATGCTGCAATGAATGGATTTATGTCATGTATTCATGGTATAAAAACTTATGATGTACATATGTAATGATAAATTAGGGTTCCCAGTTCATTTTTAAAGGACGTTCGAAGTATTTTTATTTTAACAAAGTCATTTGAATTTATTTCCCTGAAATAAAAAATAAGAAATTATATATATTTCAAAAATCTTCATGATTACTTTCTTTAAGAATAAGACTTGAGTATTATGATTATGAGTGGTTCTCCATGTTCGACGTAGGAAGAGGAAAGAAGACTAAACAAAATGTCTTTAAAATGCTTTGGAGATGATGAAACTGATCAGGCAGAAGAGGCCCTAATGATTATGGCAAAATGGACAGAATTCCCAGCATGTTTGGTCAAAATATTGCAAATCATCTGGGTGCTGTTCTGAGCCAGGTTTTCTGGATGCTCCTAAATTTGTTAGCCTCCGATTGGAGAGGTGGAGAAAAAATTTCCATTGTTGCTAATTTGACAAGATTCTTAATCAGCATCAACTTTATCACAGATTTGATACCAATCATCATATATGTACTTGAAAAATTGTTGAAATAGGAAATTATTTCTATGATAAACAAAATATATCTATAATCTGGTATGATGAAAAAAAGCGAGGGGATGAGGGGTACGGAGCAGACCACCACGATCATCATTTCTTTCAATATTTGACATGACAGATATTAATTTTTTTCTCTATCTCTCTCAATAACGTACGGCCAACTTTCCTCTCCAACACGCACACGCATATTACAAACGAACTCACTTGCACACACACACTCTCTCCCTCTCATACACGCACACAAACAAACTCCAATAAGTACACACACACTCTTTCTCAAACAGTGCTGCCAATCTACCCTTGCCAACACTCAGACGACAAACGCACCCTCGACTTCGCACTCTTCTATTGTGCTTGCAATCATAGTCCAACAGGTTACGTTCCACTGCCACTTTCTGGTCCTGATACACCCGCACTTCCCAAGTACGTATGTAATCAAAACATGGTTTAAAGTGTAGACAGTTAGTTAGCACCTGGCTATCGGACAATGCCAAGGAATGTTTTCTGATAAGAAGAAAATGCGTTCAGCCCTTAGGGGTGTATGTCTAGAATTTTTTAGGGGATGGAGAATGGTTGAGGGAAATTGAGCGTGCTTATGTGCGATGTAGCAAAATATTCCGTCAGACAGTGACAGCGTGCATTTAGGCAATCCGTGCTTTTGTATGGCATACTTATAGCCGACTAGTAGTAGTACTGTACAAGAGATACATTTGAATCAAATCTGTGCAATTAGTGTAGTAACATAGCATATATACATGTAATTTTAATGGCATTTATCATCATAAAACCAATAGGCCAACAATTTATTTATTTTATTATTTTCCTTGGGATATGGAGACATTCAAAATTGGTACATGTGTATATAAAAATGTATTGTGATAAACACACAGTACAAGTGTGTGCACGTTTGGGAGGGGGAAGGGGGGCGGGGAATAGACATTTCAATAATCATAAATTTAATGGGAGGTTGGGGTTAAGTAATGCTTAGGGAGAAATAATATGCTGAGGGGCGACAGGCAGGGCATGTTAATAATGGGTGGGGGTTTTTTTTGGGGGGAGGTGTAGTAATGATCAAGAACCGGTTGTTTTCTAGTTATTATATTATAATTATAATACAATGTAATAATAATAATTCAATCAATCAATCGATACCTGCTAATAGTAATAGACCTATGAGCAAATAAGAACTATTTTAATTTGACTGGCTTTGAAATACCACCATTAGAGTTAGAGAATAATCTGACTCTGACCTAACTTTTGCAATAATTAATATCTTCCTAAGGTGAGAACCTAAAGCAATAAATAAGATATGGAAGTCATCAAAAATCAGAATCTTCAACTCCAACGTAAAATCAGTGTTCCTCTATGGCTCAGAAACTAGGAGAACAACTTAAACCTCACTCCATCGTATTCATTTGTGAATGTCTACCTCCGGAAAATCCTCAGTATAAGAAGATGGTTCGATAAAGTTAGAATAAAAACATAGAAGCGTTGGGGGAAAAAAAGGTCAAAAAGCCATCAACAAATAAATTTACAAAAGAAATTGGAGATAGGGCATACACGCTAAGAAAGCCTGTTAATAACATCACAAGAATAGCCCTGGAATCCATCTAAGAAAAAGAGGAAGGCCAAATTCCAGCTGGAAAAGAGACACACACACACACTTACAAAAGGTGAGAACCTCATTAGCAATATAATATATGCCTATAGATCATAGTATCTTATTTTAATGTTGCTATAATTTTAATTCTGTCAACGTATTGCAGTATTGGTCAATAAATACATTCACTCCGGAGCAAAGGAGTAAGCCCAGCCTACTTTCACTTACATTTAGTTTTACATATCTTCATGGAGGATCGTTGAAGCTTTGTTTCGAAACTTTTATGATCATTCATATTATCAGATTTTTTTATTTTTATTGTTTCTTAACTTTAAATTTAAACATTGCAAGCAACTCATCAAAAGATCCACTGGCAATAATAATGATAAATTATGATAAAAAAAAAACAATAGAGCCTAAATTACATAGACACTGTCAAGAAAAGGTACAGCACTATATTTGATACACATGAGCCTAAATTACATGTACAAAGACACGTTCAAGAAAATGTACAGCACCATACTTGACACTCATGATCCTAAATAACAAAAACACGTTCAACATAATGACTTGATGAACAGCACCATACTTGACACACATGAGCCTAAATAACAAAGACACGTTCAGGAAAATGTACAGCACCATACTTGACACACATTAGCCTAAGTATCAAATTCAAAGACACGTTCAAGAAAATGTACAGCACACACATGCATAAATATGATAAAATAACATTATTTAGTGAGTGGCCCAGTTGGATTTTTGATTTAGGACTTTCTATATTGTTTTCTTTAAATTCATAATTAACTACGATTGGAATTACGTTTGGAATCCGATCAACCGTCCTCATTGAAATGTATGCACCGCGCAGGCGCCCCGGCCTCTTCGTCCAATGATTCAAAAATGGCGGCCTATAACACCCCGTGTGGGTACCAGGGTCTCCTCAGTAGAGAGGGGTGCAAGAATAGTTCCAACGTGATGCTAGCAGGTCGTAGAAGGCTAACAAATGACAATCTAGCTTTTGACTCCCCCGACATGAGTCATCTAGCCCTCCAGGTTGGGGGTTGGGCTTAGGGCTAACAACCTTTATTTGAAGAGCATACTCTGAGAATTTTTGATTTTCTTGGATGAATGTGTTAATTTTTATTTATTTTTTTATAGGATGGGGTTGAGCCCTAAGCCCAACCCTATAAAAAAAATAATTAAATGTTACAGAAAACAAAAATTCGACATTTCATATCTTGGGAGATGATGGAGCCTCTGAAACAGAGAGTATGAAGTCCAGTGGACATAACCGAGAGGACTCTATTGGACTGATCCCTCCACCATCGAGTAAGTCTCCGGATTGCATCAAGGAATGTGCGAACCTTGTATGAGTCAAGCATGTGTCACCAGATCCTTAAGGAAATGAGGAGATACCGACTACACATTCTCGACATCAGTGAGTCCCACTGGATGCAGTCCGGACAGAAACGTTTAGAAGACAGGAGAACATATTTTGTATTCAGGGAGGGAAGAGAAACCTCATAGGGAAGGAGTAACTTTGATCGTCAGCAAACAGACATGGAAAACCTTAAGGGGATGGGAGCCTCATAGATTAAGACTTCTTTGGGATAATTTTCTACAAGGAACAGGAAGATCAATATAAACATAATACAGAGCTATGCACCAACAAACAACGCATCCGATGAAGTTTTACAACAGACTACAGAGTGTAGTCGACAGGCTGCCAGGAAAAGATGTCAATATCCTCATGGGGGATGCAAATGGAAAGGTAGGTAAGGACCCCGGCCCACAGGATATGAAAAGATCATGGGTAAGCATGGACTTGGAGTGATGAACGAAAATGGACAGAATATTTGCTGACCTGCTCTATCAATGGATTTGCAATAGGAATAGGAAGTACTATCTTCCCCCACGGTAGAATCCATAAAGCCACTTGGAGATCATCAGATTGGGTGACTGAGAACCAAATAGACCATGTTTGCATATCAAGTAAGTTTCGAAGATCACTGCAGAATGTAAAAGTAGCCAGAGGAGCTGATGTAGCATCGGACCATCACCTACTTTTGGCAACCCTTAAACTCAAACTGAAAAGCTACAAGGAGAACAACTGCTTAAGGAGGCCCAAGTATGAAGTTAGCCACCTGCAATCAAGGAAGAAAAAAGATTTCAGGATCTCACTCAGGAATAAGTTTGAGCCCCTGGAATTAATAGAGGATGATGTACAAACACACTGGAAGAAAGTTAAAGAAGTATTCACCACAACGTGTGAGGAGGTACTTGGAGAAAGGAAGCAAGAGCATAAAGAATGGATAACACAGGAAACACTAGACAAGATAAAAATAAGGAGAGAAAAGAAGGCAAATGCAAATGACAGTAGGACAAGGATAGAGCGAGAAATAGCACAGCTTAAATACTCAGAGGCAAACAAAGCAGTGAAGAAAGGCATCAGGAAGGACAAAGAGACTTACATGAACGAGATGGCTGAGAATGCAGATTGAGAGAGCAGCACAAAATGGACATTTGAAAGTGTTACGCCAAACAACGAAGAGCCTGTCAGACAAATAGAGTCGTGCTGAGATGCCAGTGAAAGATGCTCTGGGTAACACTCTTTTCGAGCAGGGCGCACAACTAGTAAGATGGAAAAAGCATTTTGATACTTTGCTAAATAGACTTACACCAGAGAATCCACCAGATATCAGCCCATCAGAGGAGGACCTTCCCATTAGGGGCCGTTCACAAACCATGTGTCCATATGGACAAATTGTTGGTAGTGATAAAAAATTATCATAAAGACCTATCATATCATTTTTTTTTTAAAAACTTGTTCACAGCTTCACCTTTTGCCTTTTGTTTTTGTATTTTAAAACAGTTGATTTATTTTATTTCTTATCTTTGGTGCCATAGAGTGCCAAAACCAAAATTTCTGTGACACACTTTCCTTAAGATAAAAAGCTATAAAAAAGAACAATAAAGATTTAAAGAAAAATGTGCATGTGGTGTTTTGCAATATATGTATTTTTACCATGGACATCCACAGGGGGTGGGGTAGAGTAATTCGTCCACACCTGTCCACAGGGAGGGGGGGGGGGGGGGGGTTCTAAAGATGGTCAAAGTTTGTCCACATGGTTTGTTAACGGTCCCTTAGCTGTGAACCACCAAGTAAAGAGGAAATAGCAAAGGCTGTAAGACTGCTTAACTTAAACAAAGCTGCAGGACCTGACTTCATTCCACCGGAAGCCTTGAAAACGGATATACCGACGACAGTGGACATCTTGCATGATTTATTTGTCAAAG
>JASKDV010198969.1:0-11034 GCA_032466395.1 Aegires albopunctatus
TTATATTTTAAGACTACCCCCCCCCCCCCCCTCATTTCTATTTGTTGAATAACAAGATAATGAATAATGGCATATGACCCAGAGAGAATAATGATGAGAATAAGATATTTACACCTGGATTTTTTAAATCCATGTATGAATTGCCAGACTTTCATCATCGACCTCAACAACAACATTAATCATTGAATTGTACAACTTACGTTGATCGTATCCGTACGAGCCTGAGCTATACATCCGAGCATCAAAGTAGCCGGAAAGGGCCAAGGCTGACTAGAATGATAATCGACTCTTCCAATCTTCACCCCGCTCTCTTCCTCAACCTCTCTACGACAAGTATCTTCAATACATTCCCCTTTAGCAAAAGAGAATTGCACAATAATATCATTATAAGACAATGACATCTTCTTCATGAATTGTTAGGAAAAGTCGTTAATATACATGTATAGCACTGATAATATCTACATTGTAGCCGTGATCATGGTTCTTTACAATGTTAGGATAAGCCCTTTATCAACAATTGGAATATCATAATACTGACAAGATTCACCAGGACCAAATGTCTTACCTAAGGACACAACATCGATGACTTGTGGTTATAGAGTAAATTCGCACCTGAAGTTTTAAATTAATTGACATTACCTGGTTCCATGAATCCAGCGAGACAAGAATACATTTTGGGAGGATGTCTTTTACCCCTTCCCAGAAGACACTTTGTCTTGTCAGGAGACAAGACCAGCATGATCAGTGACGGGTCCACCCTTGGATAGCTGGTGTTGTGAATTGCTGATGGGAGGTAAAAAGAAATTTAAAAAGATACATTCCGTCATCTACAAGTCAAACTTCTGGGAGATGCAACTGTATTCACATGTTACTAAAAGATTAAGAAAAAGATGTGTTTATGTCCTTAAAAATGACTGTACTTAATTATCCCCATGCCAGGCCTAGCATACAGACGAGATCTTTTGTGGCCAATACCTGGATACTCGTCTTAAACTTACACCTGAGTTTGGTACGCCATTGGACTCAAAACATAATATCATAGACATGAGTTTAGATCTAATTTGAGACACTGTGGTTAAACCTAGGGCAATAATTGCCAACATTAGAGGTGCTGCTCTTACGGCTGATACTTGGTGATGGTAAAAGCCAAATAAGTAAATTTTTCTCCAAGGATGCATTAGTGAATTGTTTTGTTTTTTTTAACTTATCTATTATCAGATTTGAAGGAGAGTCGTCACATAGAATAATCTGAATGTTCAAACAAGAAAAGGCCACATCAGTTTTTACTACAATCACTGAATCACCGTTATGACTCCGGTAATAATAATGAGCTGACGCACCTTTGAGACTAGAACACTCCGAGTTGGAACAAACTTGTTTATAGCCACCTTCAACGATTTCATTCTTTGTTCCACAAGTAGGACAATATCTGAATTTATGAAAAGACATTATGGATAAAAAAGAGTAAGACTAATTATGAAGAGCAGACATAAAATTCCAAACAAAAACTCTGACACTATCAACACTCTTAACCCATGAGAAGTTCAGGCTTTCTATAAAAGGCATTTCCGTTACAATCTGACCACGCACAGGGGGTGTATATGGTCGTTCTTTTGCGTGGCAGGCCAACGTTTTGAACAAGAACCTTGGCTTCATCAACAGAAATTTCAGTTTATCTTCTTAAGTTGTAGGAAGAAGTTTTAGTTGAACAATATTTTTAGATTCCCGCCAATGAGATTGCAACTTTTGTTTACCTCAGAGCTGTCCCCACAGATTTGTTATTCATCGATAAGGTGACGCTATTTCACTGAGTTTTGGACCTCCCAACGTGACCTTTATTTTTTTTTCTGGCAAGTCCAGGGCATACTAAGGATGAGATGATATCAGGAGCTTTTCTTGGGTTAAGATTACTTTAAAATTTAAAATATTGATGTGATGAGCGAATCATTGTTGCAACTGAAATTTGTGATGATCAATTAAGTACCATATGGTTTATATTCATACAGTTTATTCAGTCAATGTAAAAATATATAATATAATATATAAAACATCGAAAATAAGCCATGTGATGAGTATTTTACATACAATCATAATATATTACATGGGTTTAAAAATAAACAACATTCATGCCTTCCTTTTAACAGGTAGATTGAAGTATCAATGTCATGCATGGCTAAACTATATTATTAAGAATAAAAATCAAATTCGCTTTGTAAAATTTATAAGTAACTAGAAAATTACATAATATATTTTGTTTCAAATAATCTTACATTAAAAATCCTTAATATGAGTATAATTTTATTACAAATAATGAGGAATTAAAACTAGGGCATAGGGCATCTAAATATATTTCATCTAAATTCAAGCCCTATCAGATGATATATACAGCAAGGCACACCGTCCATAGATCAACTACAAAAGTGCAACATTTTAAGATCTTTCCTATAAGTACCAAGACAACAAATACCATTAGTCTCCTCCATAAAGAAATCAATTTTCATCTCTCTATACTCTATGTACATCGCCATAGATGATCTTCAAAAGCATAACAAAAATAAAATAAAATTCTATTAAACAAACAGCTACTCTCTCATCTTCCAAAACGATTGACGTAATATCTCTCTGTTTCCTAATGCCGTAAGACATTGAGATAATTCACCTTCAGGAACCGAGAAAGAAAAGAATAAGAAGCAAGATGAAGTACATTTTATTAATTAATTTCTAAGTGTTAGGTAAAAGCACGGGTGTTTTCTTCCAAAATAAGCCTTAAACATCAATTCTAAACTTTCTAAAGATTTCAAGTTTTTACAGAGAACTCTAGGAAAAAAAAAATAAAAATCATCGTAACTCTTCTACATTACAGCACAATTCATACCTATATCTATCAAGCCAGCAAAGTATAGAATGGGCTTCTGCAAAGATACCAGCATGTGAAGGTTCCATCTGTAATGTCAGGGGGAAAGGTGGGTAAAAATCTCCTTCTATATTCTGAAAATTGAAATCAAAATGTTGTGTCAAAAGTTATTGGGTATATGTTTACACCAATACAACATAATACAGTATTTCTCTTGAGTTCCTTTAACATTTTTTGTCAATAGGTTGATCGGTTGATTACCCAAAACATTATCCTCACCTCCTTAGTGGAAGAAATGTCTTGTTCACCAACATCTATAGCAAACCAGGCACTTGATTCTGGGTCCCATGTCTCAAGCCCCAAGAAAACAACTACAGAATTATCAAAGACGGCGCTTGGTATATCATCTTTGCTAAAAATGACAAATCTGAAAAGAAATACAATCTGAATTGAATGATGAGATAAGAAGATCTTTGTCAATCCAGTACGAATTACAAGACCCTTTTGGTAGCGCAAAAATCTTTTCAATTCTTCTCTAAACATATCAATGAACTCAAATAAGATAGACAAAAATTTAATGCTAATATCATGAGAGGAATAATAAAGGATGTAAAGGAGTTTTTGATCTTAAAAGAAGAGAGTGACTAATAACAGTGATAATATGGGCCTACCCTAAATAAATATTTGAAAAAAAATATTGAAATATATTTCAATTAATGTAATTCAAATGAAATCAAATATTACTTGTATTTCTTGCTGCCGGTTTGAGGACGAGTCATAAAAGGTTGTCTATTTGCAAATAAGATGTATTTGGTCGTTTTGCTCTGCTGTGCCTTGAGCAGTGCCTCTTGGTCCTTGCGTATATCTGAAGCGCGATATAAGGGATTGAGAGAATAGTAATTGTGAACTTGATCAAATGCCAGGTCACATCGTTGTTGGGAGAGGATAGATGCTGCCTCTAGATGATTCCAGAATTGAGCAATATCTAAGGCAGTCTGACCAGAGGAATTCAAGGCACTGATGTCACATCTGTAAAAGAAAAATAAAGGAACAAAAAGTTTGAGATCTTGCAGAGTGTTGAAAAGGATCCTCCATTCAGCAATTACAGAATATTCTACCAGTAAGAATGCAGTAGAAAATTATCATATTTTTATTGTATGTAATTTACTGTCTGCAATGAGCCTTCCTTACCAGAAAGATAGAAAACACTTTTGTGATTAAAAGAAGGTATCATAGATGCTGTGTACTTTGCTTTTTCCTTATTATCGTTCTTCTAGATCTATGAATTCAACAAGATTTTTCTACTTTTTACAAAAAAACAAGTTTTTATGGTTGAAAATCATTGAATTGTCTCAAAACATGTTTGTGTGCTTTGAGTTGTAAAAATTACCACTTTATTTCATTTTATCATACATACAGATTTACAGATTAATGTTTTTTTACATAGAAGAGAGTGAGGACTGACACAAATCTATCATTCTCTATGCAACAAGACATAAATACCCTTTTTCAATAAGCTTTGTGATGATTGAAGAATGTCCATTCCTGGCAGCAAACATCAATGCTGTCCATCCTCGGCTACTTTTCACATTGATGTCCACGGTTCCTGCAGAATGAAGACCAGTTTTAATTTTTCAAAAATGTATGAGTCACTTCATAGTCAAAAAACTTCTCTTTTTAAATTCCAGTGCCTAAATCTACTTGAATATTGATTTTTAACAATCCTTAAAGATAGGTTACCTACGTTAACATTCTATTTTCAATTTGAAATGAGGATGATGACATTTTGCACTATTTATTTTCAAAATATTCTAAAATGTAATAAAAACTTTGTTCATAGTTTAAACAGAGTCACATTGATTTTTCATTAGTTCTCACAGTAAAGGATAAAGAAAATAAATACCAACTAGATCTAAAGATTTTCAGTTTATTTTTATTTTAGATTCACCATGTAAGAATTAAGCCATTGAAATGTCAAGTTTTCAAAATATTGAAAATAGAAAGAAAAAAAAAAGAAAAAAAATTGTACTATCTATCATCTAAACATTTGAAGTGAATTATAATAGATTGCATCAATGAGCAAGCTCAAGGCACAAATTAAGATTTTTAATGTTGAAATCATGAAAGAATTACGAGAAATCTTAATATCATATAATATATATAACAACAGCTTAAAAACATGAAATAACATTTTTAATTGAATAAGATTTTCTGGAGAAACAAGGTGATTTATACTCAATCAAAATACGGTTGAGCAAGTAAATATAGATATATATAATATAGTTTACTTGTACCTAACAAAGAACTAATTTCATTTTCATCCCCACGTGCAGCACTGTCCAAGAATCGCTCATTCATCTGTTTCATAGCAGTGTTATCATCTTCTAATTTTTCACTCATGTTTCTGAGGAGAAAAATAAAAGCAAATTAGAAAATTTTAATATAAAAGAAGACTAAATCAAAATCGATTGGTCCTTTTATAAGTTTTCTACATATTTTGCAAGATCTAAGAAAATTCAAGCTTCTTCCATCAACATTTTAAAAAATGCCAACTTTCAATATTTATAAAAAATATAATTAATTAATCTCCTTAAATATGTGTGAATCAGAAAAAATAAAATAATATCACTATCAAAATTCTATTTTTAGTCTTTTGAAACTTTATCTCATTACACACCATAATATAATAAATGATGTTGAGATCTTTACAACATCGACGATGACATGAGTACATTATATCAAAAGTCATAGATCATCCTGAGGATATCTGTCAAAAGATGGGGTGGCAGGGAAAAGAGGGAGCAATAAGAAAGAGAGGATGGGGGTGTAGGTGCTAGAGTAAGAGTGAGAGAGCTGTTCCCCAACCCTACCCTCCCCTTCTATCCTTTTTCCACTCTCTGTCGGATGACCTCTACAATTTATAATAATAGTATTAGTATAATTAGGATTTTTTTATTAAATGCTCTCTATGTAACTTAAACTTATTATTATAAAAGTGCATTGCATAGAGCAGGAGGAAAAAGGTCTTTTAGATTCTTGGCCTAATGTTGACATAATGGTAGTCTAGTGAAGTGACATATGTCCTGATAGTCACTCCTTAAATTCATGGAAAAAGTTTACATTTCTGTACAGTCTAGATTCTAAAAATCTAGATCTAGATCTAGACTTAAATCTTACAAAAATTTGGAAGTCAGTATAGGCTTAAAAACCAGTCTAAACCACCTGTAAAGAAAAATGTTAACCATACCCAATCTGGTATTGGATGCTCAGAGATGGGCGACCAGGATTATCCACTAGATCTAGATCTTGATCTAATTTTGATGATGATGATGATGATGATGCTAGTCTTCTACCCAGGAGTCTTGTCGGCGAATCGAAATATTCTAGAGATTTCAAAGTTGCCCAAAACAGTAGCGGGTGATGTTGGATAAGGAGATTCTGAGCTGGAGTTCTTGACACCAGAACTGCCCTGATAGATGCCGTGAGAATCATATGAAGGCCACCTACCTTTCAGATCTCATTGGCATAATATTAATCTGCTCTTTTAGTCTTTTACCTTTGAACTTAGGCTAGTCAAAAATAAATTATATAAATTTCTGAGGAATGCCCTGCATTTCGCGTGATAAAGATGATAACTTTATACACACTTACTTCCCTTGGATTTAGGGTGTAAAGTTCACCTCGTCTTGCCATCCCTTGGTCACGATCCTGTCCTTTCATTCTACAATGGCTCTTTTCTCCATATTTCCATGTAAAGAAAGATTATTCCAAGAATTCTACCCAAATTTGTTTTTCTTATTCAATGATAATAATGATAAACATGTTTAATAATAATGTAGATCTATGCATATTTTTTTTTTCCAACGAAAAGTTTCTACTACAGAACGTGAAATGTTCGAGCCAGATTTATCACGACAAAGTCTAGATGACCTCTGAGACTGTAATATAGTCAATGATCTATGTTCAATGACCCGGAAACCATTACAACTAGACTTTCAGGTTGATATTATTGAGACCAAAATCTGATTAAAAAAACTGAAATCCATTATAGAATCTATAGTTAAGTATAGAGTGTCCAACAGTTTAAAATACCGGCTTTTCATCTGTCGCAGTGAAATTGAATTATAGAGGCAAAGCTCGAGATGACTGAATTAGAATACATTGATATTTTTGAGCGAAGGCTGTTAGCCCTTGAATTTCTTGTATTTGGCAACTCAGAAAAAGATGCAGACTATCGTAAGGTAAGACATTTTCATTGACCATAAATCTCTCTAGATCTAGATCTAGATCTGATTTAGATCTAGAATCTAGATCATATTTCAGTCAAACCAAATTAAACTTTAATAGTATGCTCTATTGAACTTCGGAAGTGCACTTTCCAAGAGCGATGGTGCTCTTTTCCTCTTACTGCCAGTCTGAAAGAAGTAGTAGGCTAGCTAGATATTATATCTAGATCTAGATCTAGACTAGTAGACTCAATTAGCCTATAAGATTAGGTAGCGTCAATCGCTCATCGCAATTGACTGTATTCATATTAATTGTGACAAAGATCTTGTCTGTAACTGGCAGGAAAGTGCTGATAAAATCAGCTGTTCCACTGCAGTTTACAAGCTCCCCATATTGGATGAAAAGATTTACGTGTGAAACGGTCTGCTATGGGGGAAAAAATTATATCTGTGCACCTGCACTTGATGCTGAAATAGAGACTTGAAATTTCATCCATATCTTTAATCAGAAGAATGGGTTTTTGACAGTTGAGTTTGTAGCCAATCCTAATCAATGTCAAGGCTGGCTAAGTGCTTCTTGCACAAAACATCAATCTAAAATCCTGTTGCATTCACCAACAATAGGGCTCCCTTGAGGTTAAAGACACAGGAATTGTACACAGAAAGAAAATTGTGCATTCTTGTAATGCAAATCAGCACCCATAGAGAGCAATTTAGAGGACATGCGCCCTTTATAAATAAATTATTATTATTCTTAGTAAATTATTATTATTATTATTATTATTATTATTATTATTAAATCATAGTACAGGCCTACTTGTTGTGCTGAATTATTTATGAACATCATATTAGAAGTTAACAAAAAAGGGTATTAAACGTTAAAATATGCAATCCTATTAGGAATATTTGAATATGGTTTTATTCTTACCATGAAATATGAAATATGTTCAAAATCATTATAATGAATCATAAATGAAAAGATGATTCGTTCACTATAACACCACAATCTAAAAAAGAACAGCACAGTAAACTACGCTCAAGCTTATCCATTAGAATTTTTCTAGAGAATTGAACCATCATACATGTAGCCAACTTAATCAATGGTTCAAAAACTTCTTAAGACTAAGTTTCACACTTTAATCCACATCAGTTATAAAGAGGGCTAATTGCAAGGACTTATAGGCTGATAGAGTCTAATTAACTTAAGCTGCAGGAGAGCAGAAGTAGACAACAATAATGATTTGGGATGCATCTGTTACCTGTCATCTTTAACTGGCAGCTCATCATTTCATTTAACTGGTAGCTCATCATTTCATTGTTCATCATAATAAATCAAGGATAATAGTGAACCTAGCTTTTATATGTATGAATTAACATATTTCATGCTCATATTCCGTGTTTTAAAATTGTCATTATTGATGTTTATTGATATAGTCGTTCAATGTTCATGTTTCATCTTGTTTATGCCATCATCTTTCTCAACGCCCTTTGTAAATTTCCTGCATGTTAAAAAGCTTTTACCTTAATAGATATTTTGTAGATATTGTTTGTTTAAATTGATAGTTTATATATATATATGTGGTTTTAGAAGGATGAGAATTGGGTAATATAGTTGCTCATGGTTAGAAAATAATTATTTTACTTCATGAATTGGTTTCCATAAATTATTACAAATTCAAATTATTTACACAAATAAATCAATGAGGTCAAATCCTTAGTGTTGGTCTTAATTTTAAATAAGGCATTTTCTTTGGTCAGTAGTTTATATGTGTGCTTCTCTTTTAAAAAAATGAATAGTTTTATTTATTGAAGCAAACGCTTATGTTTTTAATCGATATAGTTGTGATGGAATGATATGTTATATGTATAAATCTTGTTCTTTTTTGTTTTTGATATGCCTGCATGCCATTTCCTTCTCCTTGATGGTACATTTGATGTTTATATAAATTTACATGGTCCTGGTATGATTCTGTTTTTTAATAGAATATTTCATTGATTTTCTCACAGTAGTTTTATACATGATTCAGAATGTAGTAAAAGAGGTTGCAGAAAGGCGCAACTTTTGTTAAAAATAGCATTTATAAGGACAGCAAAAAAGATTATGTGCAGGATTATTCCATATTCCATTAAGAGGGTTAGGAAAAGCTAGACACTGAAGTTATAACATCATATCATAATCTGCATGATTTTGAAGAATGTATATATATATATGTAGATATGTTTATAGGATCATGTAAATCATTAATAATTAATATACTTCTTTGTACTGCTTAATGCAAAAACAATAAAAAGCTATTGCCCCTTTGAATTTCATAACATTCCTAGCTTAATGTTCCACAATGTTTAATTTTAGTACAGGTTTATTAATTTTTTGTGAACCTGCCATCCAAAGTGCCTTGACAATTTCTTAAGTACATTTTAATTCATGAGAGATCTGTAAACCTTACCCAACACTCTTGATATTTTAAAACTGCATGAATATTTCCTGGCCAAAATCTGGGCTGTTTATTTGCTCATCTAGTTGGAATATTGGTTATTTTATACAAATAAACGGTGTCAATCCTAGCAGGAAAGTAGTTATAATGATAATAATAATAAAAATTATAATAATAATGATAAAAATTATAATAATAATAATAATCTATTATTAATTGGCGGTGGACAAAACTGAGGACCTCCTAATCGAGCATTTCAACACCTCCTAGACACACAAAAATTGGCACATTTCAAAAAGCATTGGAAATTGGAGTGGTAATAATATTTTAACAAGTGCAATATTTGTAGCATAAAGAGTAAAAATGTGATAATGCATTTCTGACGAGAAATAAGTCAAACTGCGAATGGCTGCCTGTACCATGCGTTCCATTTCTGCCAGCTTGACCTACGCCCCTAGATAGATCTATAGAGGCAGGTTGGGAACCACGATTAGACCCCTAGATAGATCTAGAATCTAGATTCTATTCTTTCTATTACAAATGTGAAATGCAACTTATTTGGAACATCGATCACGACTAGATAGATCTAGATTTTATTCTTTACTATTACAAAGGTGAAATTATCTAGAATCTAGAATATATTCACGTTGATGAAGCAAACGATTATATAGATCTAGATCTATAGCTAAATCTATAGATCTAGATCTATATCATTTCACCTCTGTAATACAGATCTATCTCTGTTCGTAGAATGGGCCTATCCAGCTAGTTATCATAATGGAATCAGTTTCATTCGTTCACTTGGAGGTCACCCAAGGTCAATAAGTTAACCAATGGAAATGTAAAAAAGAATGCCTGAACGAATCTAGGGGAGACAATGCGGTCTTGTGATTCTGGAGTGAAAAGACCTCTATAGGATTGTTCGTAATTGACCAACTGATCCCCTTTTCCTTTGACCAGTAGGCCTACCGGTCGTGGACACAGCTGCTGAATGGCAATTAATGTTTTGAGGCTTTTGGTCGACAAAAATAAGGCCATTATCACACGTGGTCAAAACAACTGACAGACAATTCGTTTACTGTTTAAGGACACTGAAATTAGGAGAAGCTTGTGGCTATACGAGCCATAGAAAATTTAGATGCTTTAGTCACACAAACATACTGTTTTGTCCAGGTGTGGTGTTGTACAGCCTTTATAAAAGAAGAAACATAAATAACAAGGCCAGTTACGAGGCATATTTAAGTGCCCAACCACAATGTACATGTTTACGTGAATGAACCCCTTTGGTCGCGGAATTAAAAAAAAAGAATAGAACTTTAATATCTATTCCGTTATGGATTGCTTACATTTCGCCCACAACAGCTAATATCAATTTTGTCTACTCCATTACTTGTTATCGGGGGATTTAGGTCAAAATAGAAAGAACTAGAAGGATAGCCCCGGTCTACGACCGGAAATAGGTCAGCTAAATAAGTCTCTATATAAAAATCAAGAAGTCAACTTACCTCAAAATATTGAT
>JASKDV010198980.1:0-11034 GCA_032466395.1 Aegires albopunctatus
CTCTCTCTCTCTCTCTCTCTCTCTCTCTCTCTCTCTCTCTCTCTCTCTCTCTCTCTCTCTCTCTCGCTCTCTCTCCAGCCCTTGTTCTCCCACTCTCCATTTTATGTATTAAAAAAAATATTTGTATATCGTTGTTCAATTTTAATAAAATTATAATGATACACAAACAGAATGGCGAATGACACCGATTTTGTGTTTCATTAAGAGGCCAATTTTAAAGTATGACGCTGTATATTACATCCAAATGACCTTGAATCCCATGCCTGCAACAGTTTGCTCTAGATAATACAATTAAGGCCAATATCAGATCTGATGATGGCCATCGACAACGCTTGACTGCGGCAAGAATAAGACGCGAAGAACGAGACAAACGTCCAGTGATCCCACTGCTCCAGACTCCGTGCTTCCAGCTTTGACTGCACAGACACTTTAGGATTTCCTTTAAACGATGAGTTGCAGATGACGTCTTCTTCAAACCCGAATGACTGACTCACCATAGGATCCCCATCGAATAACACATATAGTCAATGTGCCCCCAGTGACACAGAGCTTGATTTTCAGCTTACTTCTTTCTGTCGAACCTAGTTTATGTTAATGTTTTAGTTTAGACATGGAATATAAGTTGCTTTCTCTTGATATCAATCACTTTTCAAATCAGGAGTGGTATGTTTACATTAGATTTTGTGGCTCTGTATTACTTAGATACCGTGTCACTGGGGGGTACATTGAATATAGATTTATATTGAAGATCTTAAAAAGGTACACGAAGAAGAGAACCACCCATTTTGTTACAAACAATATCAAGTATATCCATGGTTACATAAAATATGGTAATTATGAAGAAACTTCAACGGAAGAACAAAGAGCGAGAAACAAGGTGACCGTATTCTGTATGGCCACCAAAAGGCAAATTAAAATTCCCAGAAAGAAAGTAAAAAACAATTACAACACAAAATCAGGGATTTTGACTACACCATTTTATACTCTAAGAGATAGATAACCATCATCACGCCACATTATATTTTAGCACCATCAAACTTCCAAACTGTTTACCTTCCAAAAACCGTTCACGAGTTCAAAGATAATAAATAAAATAACATCGATCGGATCTAAAAATGTGAATGGACAATGGTATGGATACGTCAATAGCTTGTTTTCCTATCCTTTGTTTTTTCTTATCGCCCATGTCCACAGTTGTAAAGCAAAATGGATTTCACGAGAGATTAATATAATTTCAGTCTTGTTTTCAGTTTTATATTTCCAGTTCTGCCCCAAATGCTTGACATTAATTAGTTTGATAGGTATTTGCGGTGTTTTATGTCTTCCTTTCTTCCAAGATTTGATCCAATTTCCTCGCATGTTTTCCAATCATCATTCCTTACTTACTTAGGCCTTGCATTCTTGCCAGAGCTTAGGCCATCAACAGTGTACATCAGTCCGTCCGATTTCCTGCAATCTTTTCAGCTTCCTTCCAGGTCTTACCCATCTCTCTCAGGTCAGCCTCCAGATCTCTTCGCCATGTGTTTCTGGACCTGCCCCTTTATCTTTTACCTTGTGGATTCCAGGTAAGAGCCTGCCTCGTTACTGATGTTTCTTCCTTCCTGATATTGTGGCCTATCCACCTCCACAATCGTCTCTTAATTTCCAATCAACATTGTTCTCTTTAATTATGGTAAGCTCTGTTTTTTCTACGTTCACCTTGAGGTTAGGGGTATGAAGTATTCTTTCCACTTCACGAACATTTATGTGTTCTTTACCAACGATATCTATGTCATTCGCACATATTATTTCTGATGGTAACATGTCTTCTTCTTTGTTTCTCCCATTATGATTAAGTGCTTGATTGTGTACATCTCTTAGAGCATGTACTTACTTACTTACTTAATCCCTTGAACCCTGGGTGGGGCATAAGTCACCAATGAGGATCCTCCATCTTGCTCGGTCCTGGACATGCACTTCTGCTTGGTTCCAGGAGAGACCAAGCTGCCGAATTTCCTGTTGGGCTGACCTCCTCCAGGTAATTTTTGGCCTCCCTAGCTCTGCCTCTCTTACCCAGTGGATTACATTTGAGGACTTTTCGTGCAATGTTTATTGGTGCTTTTTTAAATGTGTGCCCTAGCCATCCCCATTTTCGTTTTTATATTTCAATGTCTATTGCCACTTGTTCTGTCTTCTCCCACAGCACTTTGTTAATAATTTTATCAAAACCATCTGATGTGTAGGATTTGGCGTAGACATCTATTAATAAATGTTTGAAGACGTTCGGTAGATGTCTTGGTGGTGCGTTATGTTTCACATGTATACAGAAGTACTAATTAGAGTATGTGCCAGGTAAAAAATAAATATAACAGGACTCAAACTATCTCCATTAGGAGTTCCAACATTACTTACGATTGGTCTTTCAGTTTCATTCTTATGCACTTTAATGTTGAGCTTTGTTTCGCCATTTCTTCTGTTCCCTTATCCTGCGGTAGGTAGGACATAAGTCCTATCGGAGACGGACGATAAATTCGGGGGCCCCATGTGTCTTTGCGCATGTAAAAGAACCCTCGGTGGTTGAAAATCGATAAGAGCAGGCCATTCCGACCGCCACCCTGGCAAAATTCAATTCCTACCATGGTATCATTTAGAGAAAAACCCCTACAAATATCTCCTACTCAGACGCAGGAAAAGTCAAGATCTGAGGGCGAGGAAGTGTGCCCTGATAATATACTGCCCATCCACGCGCAGCACAACGTGCTTCATCCATCGACCTGACTGACCGAGACCTATTATGTTTCGCCATTTAACATAAGAAGGAATGGCGCCCTAAACCGTACCGTCGATACAAGATTTTGGCACCAAAACATTTTCTACTAAGATTGGCTCTCTCCAACCACTTCGGCATTAGTGGGGTCGCTCTGGCATGGTTTGCATCATATCTCTCAGACCGGTCGCAAGCTGTGTCCATCGGTCGAGAAACGTATATGTATGTGCCTCTTAACTTCGGTGTTTCCCTAGGCTCTGTGCTAGACCCCATATTGTACACCTTCTACACCATGCCCCTTGGTCTTGTCATCAAGAAACACGATGTACCTTACCACATGTATGCCTACGACATGCTGCATGTACCAATGACAAAGTTAAAGCGCTACGGTGATAGATCATTTAGCAAAGCAGGCCCCACAGTTTTGAATTCTCTTCACCTCTCAGTCAAATCTTCTACAAACATTGACATTTTTAAGAGACAACTTAAAACTCATTTGTTCGTTCAATATCTGACTTAACTGTTTGTGTCAAGATTTTTCTGTATATATTTGGTCATAATGTATGAATATATGCGTGTGTGTGAGTCTACCTATCTATGTTGATGTCACCTTCTCTGCGTGTGTGTGTCTGTCGCTTAAAGTCATTGTAAGCGTGAACTATATCTCTGTACAGTGCTTTGAGACTTCGGTGTAAAGCGCTTTATAAGTCAACTTACTATTATTATTTGATTAATATTGTCTCTTGATAAAGATTTTTAAACCATAACATTCGATTTGCCCTGTATTGTATAAATTCTAGTTGTTGTTTAATATGATATACTTGTTCTTTTGTTCTTTATGTAAAGTAAGTAATAATGATAATAGTAATTGAGCTTAACCTCTGCGTGCCAATCACAAATGTATGGTTGCTTCCATTTAACAAGATTCTACCAAATACCAATCTATCAGTTCAGTACTTCCATAAGGTAGTTATGCATTAAGTTGCTCTACATTCAAATCCATGGTTCTTATTACATGTACTTATATAAGTCAGTATAAAATGAGAATCACTATCCAGCAACAAATATTGGCCTTGTTTCGGTTCTAATGCTCGAAAACAGCGTTTGTATCCTCTATTTCAATGTCAAGTATATTCATGACTTTGAAATAATTTGGATCTAATCTCCAAAATTATGGCACTCAAAAGAGTTAAGTAGTTATGTAGCAATACCTATTCAAGGTGTCCAGATCAGACACATTAAAAAATCATACCAGCCAAATAAACAATCGTACCACATTTTCTTGCAATCGTACATCACAAAATGACGTGGAGAAGTGAATTTCAAGACCGTTTCCCGCTTCGGAAGATCGTAATTAAAATAAAGGGGAGTCACTCACCCCAACCAGAAATAAAAACCAGTTGATTAATTTACTTTCCACTTCCGTCTATTGACGTTAGTCTAATCACGCCATTATCATTGCCTTATAGAGCCCGAAATTTGCGATTGCCGACCTGAAGTCAATTTTTCCGACCAAACTTTGATTTATCCGACCTACAGACCCATTTACAGACCAAAATCCGATTTATCCGACCTACCATCGGCCATCCGACCAAAATCTGACTTATCCGACTTGCTGGACACCTTGCTTCTATTGCTTTACGATAGCTTTCTGAATGCTATAGCTATGGCACTGGTAAGAGACTAGTGTCCCCCCTTCCCCATCTTTTGATCTAGATGAACTTATCAGCCAAGAGAATATAAAACATTAAAATAACTTGGTTTTATTTCTATTTGCCAATGCTTCAATCTGGATTGTGGGTCTTGATTCTAATTTTAGATTTACATTTCTAATCAAAGCTAGTCTATCTTTTATTAAGTGTTATTCAGCTGCTTCGATGAAAACAAAGCAAAACAAAAAACGAACACCATTTTCAGTCAAAGATAATAAGGTATTCGTGTACGGGTAGAATTTTTCCTTTCTCAATGCAATCCTCCAACCACTTGGTAGCCACAATGGGACACGAGGCTTCCTCTGCCTTTTTCTCAAGCTCCTGGAGGAAACATGCAATACAATACTTTAATAACATTCTCTCAGTATGGGGATCATTTACTGGCTTACTAGTTTCCCTGTAGTTAGAGGGTGTTCCAAAATAACTTAGTACAAATTTGGATTCTAATGAAATTTTTGAAAAATTGTAAACATTGAAATACATATCAAATCCAAACATTCAAAAAGCATGAATTCCTGAAAATGTAAATGGAACAGAATACCATTTGTAAAATGGCTATTTCATTACAGGTGTGTTTGTTATACAGTATGCAAGCATGGGATTGTAATAACTACTGTTGATCATGAGTAAAGGGAGATTATCCCATTAATTATCAGGCTAAGAAGACACTTGATTTAACCAAGCTAAAACACTTGATTTAACCAGGCTAAGACGATTTAACCAGGCTAAGATACTTGATTTAACCAGGCTAAGACACTTGATTTAACCAGGCTAAGACACTTGATTCAACCAGGCTAAGACACTTGATTTAACCAGGCTAAGACACTTGATTTAACCAGGCTAAGACACTTGATTTAACCAGGCTAAGACGCTTGATTCAACCAGGCTAAGACACTTGATTTAACCAGGCTAAGACACTTGATTTATCAAAGAATATTTGTAATTCTAATAGTAAAGTATCTAAAAGTTATAAGCTAGATAGTAAAAAGTACCATACTACTTACATTATTATCATCACCTTCTGTAGCAATAAGATAGGTGGTTGCATCACTGGGAGACTCTTCCACATGGCCGTCATAGGTAGTTAAAGTCAAGGAGAATGGAAATAATAAAAGCATCATTTACAAAAGCAAGGTGTGTATACTGTAATAATAATACAGTCGAACCCGCTTATTCCTAAACTCAAAAATATGTCTAAAAATGTCAGTGTAACCGGGATTTTAGTATAACCGATAATGACGCAACATCACTGTTTAGAGTTTAGAGGTGTTTTATTATGCTATAATATTCTTTCAGATATTTTTCATGTCAATGGAAAGGAAACACTGCATCAGCCATTTTGTTTGAGGACTTGGGACAGCCATTCACTGCTTTACAATGGTTTTTTAAATTCATTTTCTTTCAGTTTTTCTTTTATGCATTGTTTTCTTTGTGGCTGATGTCCGTTTTCACTTTTGACCAAGAATTTCTGCGATTTCTGTTCTCAACCAGCCGAAAAATATTTCAGTATAAGCGGGCTTATGTTCAGATTGTCCTGCTTATATATATAATAGAAAAAATTCTTTTTTTTTTAAAGTTTCAGTTTAACCAGGATTTCAGTATATCCGATTTCAGTAAAACCAGGTTCAAATATAATAATAATAATAATAATAATACTAATACTAATAGTAATAATAATAATAATAATACTAATACTAATAGTAATAATAATATTAATATTAATAATAATAATGTCACTGACATTGTCAGTAGTAATAATTCAAATAACAACAATGATGATGATTCTAAGAGAAAAAAATAACTTTTTTTCAAGCAATATTTTAAAAAAATGAAGCAATGACTGACAAAATGGCGGGTGGCTTTTTTAAGCTCCGAGACAGCTAACATTGTTTTGGATTAAGTTCGGCGACAGTGAATAGGAATATGTGAAGTGATATTCTCTCTACTAGCATGTCTTCATTCATGTTTTAAACTCAGACAACTGAAGTTTGCAATGTGATTGTGAAGATATTTATTATTATTATTATTATTATTATTATTATTATTATTATTATTATTATTATTTACAAAAGCAAACAAATAACAACCCCACATTAAAAGGATATGCAAGGACGTATCTTTTCAGCCTCTTTAAACCATCAGCAGTCAAACCATGGAAACAGAACGATAGCCCAGAAAACAAAGAAGGAAGCGATGAATTTGAAGGTAATGATGGACTTGAAGATGATGACGATGATGCCACAGGTGATCCTGGATCTTGGAGAGATGGTGTACTGGTATTACTGGCACGGGGAACTGTTATGAAAGGAAACATAAAAAAAAGAATATGAATAAGTTAGAATAAAAGAACAAGAATATATAAGCAAAGCAACTCAGCCAGAATATAGACAAAACAAAACACAGTCGACGTTGAAGAACCTTTGTCAAATAAACAAACAAACAAACAAATTACAAATTATAATGAAATACGATACACTTATCTTAGACAAGGGGGATCCATTATAAAACAATATAAGTAAGAATAAGGGAGATGATAGAATCATCATGAGAATAAAGGTTGAAACTTATTAACTATATTTTACTTCAGAAGTTGAAAAAACAAAAAAAGAAAAAGGAAGAAAGTAGACCTGATAATATAAGGTAAGAAGGAAGAATAAAAAAGAAACTATTTTTATTAATCTCCATTACCCATAGGCCCAATACGACTAAAGCTATAAGGAGAGTTTATTATTATTATTATTTTCACTTTCAAATACCAAGAAAATTTGAAGATATAGATGGAGGTGCAGGATAGACAGTGGAGATGTTGATGGCCTCTGAAGGAGATTGAAAATGTGAAGAAAAGAACTAGATATGCTTCATTCTACACACCACAAATTTGTTATCACAAAGTACATTACTCAAGCATTATTTCTTTAAGAAATTCATATTGAAAAAAAGAATACAAAAATAAAAATTATTATTTTCTTCGGGTTTTTTTTAATACGATTCATCATTTTTCAAAATATTTTTAAAGGTCATATTGAATCTACAGTATTTGAATAATAATGACAAAAAGGATAATAATAATAATAATAATAATAATAATAATAATAATAATAATAATAATAATAATAATAATAATAACACTTTCTTGCATTTTGAAAAATGCTTTACTTTGAGAGCATACAATTTTTTCCTTCACGTTATCTTTAATGAGAGATGATGAAAGCAAATTCGAATCTTCTTAATTTATAGAAAAAAGCATAAAAATTAATCAATCAATCACATACAATCGTGACTTTTCTTTCCCCATTCCAGACTTTTAGAAACAGCTGTTTGTTAATTTATAAAATCAATAGACAACAATACCTTTGTAAAAGATTATAACTTTGGAAGACAATACCTTTAGCTTGATGCTTGATTACAGGTCCTGCATACGGCCTCTTTTTGGCTTGTCTTCGTGGAAAATAATATCTTTCATTTTTTGTCAAAGAAAATAACAATAAGAAAAAAGAAAAAAAAAAGAAAGAAAAGAAAGATAATTTGACTTGTTGTGATTCCCTGAACCAGGAAATGGTGAAAAAGGTACAGTCAGCCCTCTCTAATCGGAATACGTCCGTTCTTTGTAATTTGTTCGGATTATGAAATTTCTCAGATTAGAGAAGAGAAAGAGAGAGAGATGAGAGAAAGAGAGAGAGAGAGAGAGGGAGATGAGAGAGAGAGAGAGAGAGAGAGAGAGAGAGAGAGCGAGAGAGCGAGAGAGAGAGAGAGAGAGAGAGCGAGCGAGAGAGAAAAAGAGAGAGAGAGAGAGAAAGAGAGAGAGAGAGAGAGAGTTAGAGAGAGAGAGAGAGAGAGAGAGAGAGAGAGAGAGAGAGAGAGAGAGAGAGAGCGAGAGTGCACGCACGAGCAAATACAGTCTAATTGTGTTAGTGTTTAACGAAATCCACCTTAAATTGGACTTGCATTTCTGGCACTGGAAATAGAATCATACATGCTCATTGAGATATTGTTTCCAAACAAGGATACATCAAAGTTGGTATGCCCTTGGATGTCAAATGTTTTTGAATGAGTTTCTCCGTTCCATACCAATTGAATCCAGGAGTGTCATGACCAATACGAGGCAAGTGGACACTGGCTGAGAATATGAAATTGGAATAAGGAATAGAAAGTTAGTTATCAGTACTACAGACATAAAACATTATTGTTGAATAGTCACTTCACAATGATAATAATGATAATAATATTAACAATCATAAACTATAATATTGGTAATGCTGATGATGATAATAATAATAATAATAATAATAATAATAATAATAATATCAATAATAATAATAATTTTGAAATTTGAGTTAATAATATATCATTCATATAGAGCTTTCTGTTACAGAACATCTCGAAGCACTTTACCATACTGTGACAAATAAAACATATGTCCAAATATATATAATATACAGTTTAATAACATATAATCTTCACAGCAGTGACTTTTGACTATGCCTGACTAACAATAACAACATATTTTAATTGTTTGAATATTTCATTAAATTATTAAATTTTAATAACATGATGAATTAATTGAAAACAATTTTATTTTTTTTCAACAATCAGTAGCTACCTACCTTTCTTATCACTGGCAACTTTAAACACTTTCTGTAGGCCAATATCAAGCCAAGATAATTTAATCCCAGAGAGTTTATTTGTGCGCTTGTCTCTATCTTGAGCACATATTAGAGCAAGCTGTAGAAAGCATACAAAAAATACCATAAACAAAAAAAGTTTAAGTATCCCAAATACTGTTACTCTTTATGAATAACAACACAAAGGCATTTAGCATTACTCTCATAAACATGGAAAGGCACTACTATCAAATGATTGAGTTACAAAAAGGCATAATGGATTGCGATCAATTTCTAGTTGTTGTTGTTGTTGTTGTTGTTGTTGTTGTTAATGTTCCAGCAGATCTTGGGTCATAGCTATAGCCCTTTATCTTAATGCGAGGTGGATGGATCTGCACATCTATGTAAGTTGTGGGTAATCTGCGTATAGTGTGCGATCAATTTCTAGTAAAATGTACAGTGATCACAAAATGATTTAAATCTAATTGAGAAAAATAAGATTCCTTCTCAATATAAAACTTTGGTTGCAAATTAAACAGATTTCTAGAACCAAGCTTCCCCTGTTATATATAAAAAGGTTTCTTTAAATTTTACAACCATTACATATCTGTTTACAAGGTGTGCTTGAATGGGAAACTTTGGAAACATTAAATTAAAGTATAGCCTATATGATATCTTTGACTGGTTGAAAATCTACATCTTTCATATTATACTATTTGGCGAAATGTCGTAAAACACAATCCAGCCAGTCAAAATAGGCATCTAATTTTCTAAACCACTGAATGCTTTAAGATATACTTTCATGATCATTTGTGTATTTCCCGAGCCTGTTTAAGACCACCATTTATTATAAAAAGTCAAACAGATTTTGTGCACACATTAAAGTATTAACATCCTCAACAACAACAAGCTCATTTGTTTACAACTCTATTGAAGATATGCCTTGTATGGAAATTGTTTGAGACTTTTAGATCATGACATTGTGGCCGAGTGGATACGGCGATGGCCTTGCAAACGAACATTTGTTTCCAATGTGGCTCGATTTTTTTGTACTTTGGCATTGCTATTCTCATTGTTGTGGCTCAGTAGCGTTGCGAATCGTATAACAAATTTTCCTCTGGTGGCATCTTTAAAAAAAAATAATAAAAAAATAAAGTTCCTTTATAAGTTGTAAGTTTGAATAGACTTTCATCATTAGATCGAGTAACAAAGTAGGAATAATCATATTATCAAAAATCCTCTCAGCCTATTTATCATACTACCATCTTCTCCCATCCTTTTATTTGCAATATTTAGATCTAAATCTATTATCATTGTTAAAGTTTAATGTTATTGTTTGTTATCTTTTTTTTTTATTGCTGTAAGAGTAATGTACGCGTGTCCTGAAGTTGTGTATTATCGCCCCGCACCACACCATTGGTGAACCTTTATGTATTGTGTTGGTTGAATGAAGAGGGGAGAACGAAGGATTGTATGACTAGATCTGGATTTGCATTATAAAGATTGTTGATTAATAAACTTTGGATCTGGACTTCAACAAGATTGTAGATCTAGGTTGATGTTTTTTATAATCATATTCAAATGGAAATCTGTTTATGCAACGGGAGTTTAGCTCGGATTCTTCTATTCCGCCTATGTTTGTGCATCATGTCTCTATTGGGACGATAATAAAAACCAAATTAAACGTGAATACAACACTACAAAGATACAGTTCTGCAGTACTTTCCTTCCCTTTTTTTCCCCAACCTATAACTTTACTATAATAATCAAAACATTAAAAAAGCACTCACGTAATCATGACCATCTTCTCGAGACTCTACGTCATCAACAGGAATCAAATGACAATCCCCAAGCTTAAGATCTGGTGAGAGTAAAAAAAGTAAAAAAAGTAAAAGTCATTCTTATATAGCGCACATATCCACGTAGCCGTGCTCAAGGCGCTTTACAATGACAGTTATACTCCCCTGACCGACAG
>JASKDV010198991.1:0-11033 GCA_032466395.1 Aegires albopunctatus
CCTCCTGCCCTCCCTTTCTGTCCCCTCTTAATGACATCCGTTTATTTTATTCCCCCTGCCCCCCCCTTTCTGTCCCCTCTGAATGATATCCATTTATTTTCTTCCTCCTGCCCTCCCTTTCAGTCCCCTTTTAATGACATCCATTTATTTTCTTCCTCCTTCCCTCTCTTACTGTCCCCCTTTTAATGACATCCATTAATTTTTTTCCTCCATCCAGATACCAGCCGGAGAAAGAAAAACAAAACAAAAGCTTGACTCTCCTTATAACTGGTAGCAAACTTGGTGGTGCCGACATCTCCACCGATTCTGTGGTTGACACCATTCTGCAGCAAACTCAAGTGCACCAAGACTCGGAGCCGGACATTGTAAAAAGCACCAAATCACAACGCACCCCTCCCTCTACCCTCAAACCTCCCCAAGCTCCACCCAGAAGAAAAAAGTCAAGGCTTCCCGTAATTAAGCTCTTTATCCTGATTTTTAGACCCACTCTTTTTCCTGATTTTTTTTTTTAAAGTGTGCGCTCAATAACGATCTAAGGTGTTTTACTTTATAACGTTTTAACCCAAAGACTGGCTATGTACGATAGCATAAAGTTTTGAGATTGTTTAATCTTGTTGAGATTTGCAAAAGATGATTATTTTTTATCCAAATTGTCGTCCTATGATATCCCTATTAATAAAAGCTGCCCATTACGTAAACGCAGAAGATAATGATTATTTGAGAATGGTGGTTATGAATTTAATTATTTATTAAATATTTATTGAATTTTAATGATACCATCAAGACTTCAATGTCATCAACTTCCTTAAGTTATTATTAAATTGTGATCAAGTTACCAAAAACCGTTATGACTACACAAATCTGAAACATTTTATTTAATTATAATCATCATTAATTATCCCATTTCACTAAATATATTGTTTTTTACTGCTGGCAATAACGGAAACAATGCGTTATTTTCTAGGCAAAAAGAGTGCAGTTTCCATTGAAACAACACATGATAATGGTAATCGACACATCTGCTATAATAATTACTCTATTTACCCACTAATACAAATATATAAATATACTCTTGTCACTAGAAAATGATCATAACTATTAAAAACACTGATTCACCTCCTAAATATTCACAACCATGGTTATTAATGGTGTTACCTTGAATAATGCCACAACTGATACTCTGATTACTTTACTTTGACTAATACCACTACTCTTATAGAAACCTTGTAATGTTTACCCTTACTTCTTTGATTGGTGCATGAACCTTTCCAAATATTACTACTGACACACAGCAGTACGATATGCTTCAAACATGCTTTGATCCATCCCATTTCCATATTGAATGAACTGTAACGTTATCCCAAGTATCACATCCCACTGTCCTTCATTCGTTCGTTCATTTATTCATTAAATCAAATTTTAACTAATTTGGTGATCAAAACAAGACAAGGCTACCGTTTTATTACACTTGATTTATCTCGCTCTACCCTACTTTCTGATAATAGCTGTAACAATGATAATAATAATTATGATAACGTGTCTGGAGAGAATATTGCATCTAGATCAGAGAATAGATTGACTAATATGACTTTTCACCTCATCACCATCATCAAATAACAGCAATATCATCTGGATGACCTCTAGGCAACCTTTCTCCAGCACCATCAATTCTTGAACCGAATGTCATTGATAAAGTCACCACAATCGTAAAGGAGGCTCTAATTAAAGGAAAGCTAAACCTCTCAGCTTTTAACAGGAACAGAAACAGACTATAAACAGAAACAGACTTTAAATATAAATAGTAACAGACTATAAACGTTTTCATGGACGTTGAATTATGCAGAATTTTTCACTAAACTCAATCCAATGAGGAATGTTCAACTTTCTATCCCATATTCAACTTTCTAACCCACTTTTTCATTGACTTTTTGATAAAAACATGTATTGAGATCATAACTTACGGATATTTTATTTCCAAGTAAATCATGGAATGATATACAAACGTATGGTGAATGTTGGTGGCCCTGTCATCCTGTCATTGATTCACTTTTTCTTTTTCTGAACACGTATCTTATTTAGCCATCAACCTGTCTTCTGGCCCACATTTTTTGCAATTTCGTAACATAGGTATGGACTCAAATTTGAGGGAATAAATTAAAAGTATATTAATAATTGCGCTATTAATAGCGATAATTAAGGACAAAATTAATAAAAGTAATAATGGTAATGATATTATAGCAATTATTATAATAATAGAATTAATAATTTTAACTATGATAATGATGATGATGATAATGATAATAACATTAGTAATAATGATGATAGGATGAAGATGTAAGTGTTAATAATCATATTGATACTTTGTTATAAAGAACAGTTGTGTTCAATTAGAAATGTTATGTGACCTCTCTACAGGGAAATGTGAATAAAAAGGTTTTAATGAAATGATTAAAGTTTAATAGTCAGTTGGTAAGTGAAATGTAACCACATGTTGACAAAGGTAGTCATTAATAATAATCAACCACATGTTGACAAAGATAGTCATGAATGATAATCAACCACATGTTGACAAAGATAGTCATTATTATTAATAATAATCAACCACATGTTGACAAAGGTAGTCATTAATAATAATCAACCACAGGTTGACAAAGGTAATCATTAATGATAATCAATCACATGTTGACAAAGGTATTCTTTAATAATAATTTGAATTTGCTTCCATTTCTAGGTCCAGGGATCCCATTCCCCAACCAGTGAGCAGCAGCCACAGCAGGTGACGTTGCCAGCCCCGGTTTTAATTCATCATCGAGAACCCCCATCCCCCAAGCTGGGCAGAGACAGTTTGGGGCGGGACAACGTTTTGGATGTCCGCAGTGCCTTAGAAGGAAATCGACATATTCATGCTCAGGTTCAGATCAGTAAACTTTATACCGTTTTTTTTTAAGGGCATTTTGGGTAGAGTCACAAAGAAACAGGAAGAAGGAGAAGTTATTAATGTACAATCAAATTCAATATTAATAAAAAAAAATATTTTTTATCACTAGCAATCAGCATCTTTGACATGGATGTTTTGTAGGTGTGTTGAAAGTATATAATATGATTTCAGTCATTACTTTGGTGAGCATGTTTTTGTCATATGTATCTTCCACTAAGTAAGATGATTACATTTATTCTATGATGCTTCTGATCAACTCTATTCATATGTATTTTGTTACGTGTATGCATATCATTTTGTGATTCATTAAGTCATCGATATCATTACTGTTTTTCTTACAAAATCCTTCATTCTGCGTTTCACGGCAATGCCCAAATCAATTTCCAATCCAGGTTTGATAAATTCTGTTTTGCCTCTGACAGGATGCAGAGGGTAGCCCAGGCAGCATTTCCAAGCAAAAACATGATGATAACCATGGCGTTGAACCAGTCAAAACTTCCCGTTCTGGATCAGCCAATACCAGTCCGCATCACACCATCGACGAGAACATGGGGTCCCTCACCATGCAGTTACAACAATGGCAACACCTAAAGGAGGGTGAAAGAGAGGCTAGTCCTAACAGACGGCCCAGGTCTAACTCAGGAAGAATTCTAAGTGATGAAGTACGTATTTGCTTATTGTAGTCGATGGTAATCTGGGTCGTTGTGGTTTGAATTCCAATGTTTACCGCTAGGGTGGTTTGGTGGTCACATTATGCTATCAATGTTAGGTTTTTTAAACTGGACATGATTTATTAACATTGTTTTACCCTTGATTCTTTTTTAATCTAGTCCTGACCTGATGAGGTTGTCACCCACAAATTGCCCAAATATCAGTCATTCTATATTTAGACTCCCATAGAAGTTCATTGTTTTACTTTTCATGATGAGTTACAATCATTTTCTTCCTTTATGATTTAAAGTTTGATCAATTATAGTTCATGGTAACTAATCTGATGGTTCCTGGAAATATTAAAACTTGTGACAGTCTGTAATTTATCTGATCGTTCCAGGAAATATTAGAACTTGTGACAGTCCGTAATTTATCTGTTCGTTCCAGGAAATATTAGAACTTGTGACAGTCCGTAATTTGGACACAGGAGAAATGATTCCACTAAGCACGGCTGAAGACAAACTGCCAAAATGTGTCAACCCCCTTGCCTTACACATCATGCGACGCACCAAAGAATACAGTAGGTCAGTAACAAGTATTTTTTTCTTATTGATCACTTTTGTCTTTTCGTTTATACTTAGATCATTGGTGGAGGGGGTAACCCAGAGGCTAAGGCACATACCAGCTTAGCCATATGTCCTTGGTTCAAACCCGTACAGGCTTCAATTTGAAATCCAATTTGTTGGGTTTCCTTCATCTCCCTATCCTTGAGTTGCTGGGTTGAAATAAGTCTTTAGTCTTATCGGAGACAGGTCCCTTGTATATATATATACGCATGTAAAAGAACCCTTAGCTGTTTGTAAGGTAGTCTTGAAAAAAACTGAGATCACCACCAAAGTAATGGAAATAGGTAAATTCAATACAACTACCCTTAGCTGTTTGTATGGCAGTCTTGAAAAAAACTGAAATCACCACCAAAGTAGTGGAAATAGGTAAATTCAATACAACAATCCTTAGCTCTTTGTATGGCAGTCTTGAAAAAACCGGAGATCACTTCCAGAGTAGTAGAAATGGGTAAATTTAATACAGCAACGCAAACTTAATCATCAGTGGATATTACTGGATTCAAGTTAACCCGTTTAAAATGTTTGATTCTCGTGGTCCAATTTCAGTGATACAAGTCTTCACGTTGACGGCCTCAGCGATGAATCGGACTCGAGATCAGAGAAAAGTGTTGCCTCTTCCAGCACCACCGTTAGGAGGAAACGGTAAGAGCCAAAATTCATTCCTTATATTTAAAGACAGCCCAAGATAGAGACAAATGGAATTCGCTTGTGCGTGGCCTATACTCTGACAGGGGTGAAAGGCGATGATGATAAATTTTGTGTTAGTGGTAAGATTGTTGTACAGTCAATCCTTTTCATAACGGTCACTTTAGATCACGGAGAAAATTGGCTGTTATAGACAGGTGCGTTGATGTGAACACAGATGAATGGATTTCTTGGGCAACGTTTGGTCAGAATTTAAATAGAAAAATTAAATGAGGTGTCCAGGCAAGCCAGATAAGTCGGATTTTGGTCGGTTATTGGGTCTGTAGGTTGGATAAATCAAAATTTGGTCGGAAAAATTAACTTCAAGTCAGCAATTGCAAATTTCGGGTTCTACAAGGCAATAATAATGGTGTGATCAGACTAAGGTCAATAGACGGAAGTGGAAAGTAAATTAATAAACTGGTTTTTATTCCCAGTTTTCAATTGCGATCTTCCGAAGCAGGAAATGGTCTTGATAATCACTTTTCCATGTCATTTTATGATATCCGATTGCGAGAAAATGTGGTAGGATTTTTTAATTTGGCTGGCGGGATTATTTAATGTCTCTGATACCTGGACACCTTGTTGAAATAAGATCTTTTATAGACATATCTATTGCTAATGAGGTTCTCACATTAGATGAATATTATTATTTTGAAATTTTAGTCACAGTCAAGTTGTATTTTGATGGCTTCGTTTCAAAGCCATAATCAAATTAGATTAGTGCATGTTTGCCTCATACGATCATTATACATTTATTATTATTATTATCATTATTATTATTTTTAACAATTTGACATGAATTAACCTTGTTTTGTTTCGCAGTGTGAAAATACGCAAATTGTTTGGGAAAACTGTGAACAAAGTGAGAACAGCCGCTGACCAAGGTTTGTATTCTACCAGTTTATGGTACATTGTTTCATTGGCGGAAGATTCTTTTTTTTTTTATATTCAAAACCAATAACTGGCTGCTTGTAAAGTGTAATATTCCATATTTTCTTGAAATTACTTTGCCATAAAATTTGAATTTATGATTGTTTAGCAGATGCGACTCCACAAAACCTGCAATTCACAATTCATGAAAACAAGAACCTGCAATTCACAATTCATGAAAACAAGAACCTGCAATTCACAATTCATGAAAACAAAAACTGATGTTGAATTTCGTTTTTACAACTTGAATGAATTTCATTTGTAGTTGACATTTTAATCAATTGATGTTGTTGTTTTCCCTTCGTTTTAGCTCTACACAGTGACCAGATGCCTGTAGAAGAGGAAGTGTCAGTGAATGGAAAAATACTGAAGGTAATCTACCATTTCAGGTTTGGGTGATATATCTATCTTTTCCCACTATTTGTGTAACAGCATAGGAAAACCCTTTGGAAGTCACTCAGCTTACTTTCAAGATATGGGCTTACAAAGTTGTCTTTCGTTTATTTCAACAACAAAAATTTTTTATTTGTTTATCAGGTTCTACAACTTTCTTATTTTTTTTTTTCTCAAATTTTAAGTCTAAATTCTTCATGTTGCTGAATCACATGTTGCTGAATCAGTCATGAAAACGAGGTTTTAGATTCGATTTTCTCAGTTTTGCATTTTCTTATGTATCTTTTTAAAAATGAAAATCTCTGCAACCATTTAAGATTTCAACATGAAATAAAAGGCAGAATATTTAGAATAAATTGTGGTCTATTGAATGCATTCATAAAAAAAGCCCATCTTGGTTTTGACAAATGTGAAGGGTTTTCCTGTGTCACCACACATTGGAGGAGCGGATAGCTAAGTGGTTAGGGCGCTCAACTACCACGCCAAAGGTCCCTGGTTCAATCCCGTGCAGGCTTGAATTTGAAATCCAATTTTATTTCGGGTTTCTTTCTCTTTCTCTTTCTCTAACCCTTTGGTGCCTACAGCTGCCACCGAAAACCATGTTCCCTGCCTGAGGCTGCCACGATAAAAACAGGAAAATAATGGTGGTCAATACAAAGTCTGCTTTAACTTCAAAACCCTATATTGACATATTTCCAAATTTGGTGTGTATACTGGGGTGTTACGCCTAGTTTAGGTAAACTCATTGATATTCCAGTGAAATTGGGAATATTTGCTTTAAATTCAGGGTCTATTCAATGTTCAGATGTTTTTGTTGTTGGTGGTTGACATTCCCTTACCTCTTCCCCTTCCACGGGCCCTAGACGAAGCCCTAGATCGAGAATTTGATGGTCCAGCATGTTGTACACTTCTAGATCTAGTAATTTTAACATGATATAAGTCTATAAAACTATTGTCTGTATCATTAGAATTGCTATCCTCGTCTGCCGATAGGTCTAGCTCAGTGTCTGAATCCATCATGACCCCAGTCATAACTTCATCATAGTTTAAAGTTCGTTTTCTCAACATAGTTTCAACAACAGTGAACAAATTTAGTCAAGAAGTGAGTTGAGGAATGGTTGTTTAAACTATTACTAATGCCATTACTATTATGCAGTGTCAGCTTTGGTTTCGTTTCGTATCTTGAGCTGGACAATAATTATTATACAGTGGTTTTACAAATATAGTCGTAGCTAGTTACGAGTATTGTCATAGCCCGTCACTAATGAGTTATGATTTAAACTCCATTTAAGCTATTTAAACTTAAAGCAATACTATTAGTTCCTCTTCTAGGCACTAGGAACTGGGTTTTTTTCTAGGCAAATTCTCTTATGTATTTTTTGTACAAATTCTTATAAAACTGCAAAGATGGTTTTTGATTCCATGAGTTCAAGAAACTGATTTTGATGATTAGTTGAAATAAGATATGAATACATATATATGCAATTTTGAAAATAGAAAAGACCGCAACATTTTAAGTATCTCAGAAAACATAGATCCCAACTCTTTTTCAGTTGCCAAAAAATATTCTAAAACTATTTTAATCAAGAACTTTCACGTTAAATAAATTCAGCAAAAACCAAAGCAATGAGAATGAATAGCAGTCAAACAGAGAACCTTAAAATTGATAGCTCAGACATAGAAGATGTGCAAAAATTCTTTTACTTCAGTACTTAAATCTTCCAGAAAGAAAAAATACAAACAAAAATAAATAAAAGGTTGATGATGATGGCAAAAAGAGTTTTGTTAGTCTTAGAAACTTTTAGAAATCTAACAAAATATCTGTAAAAGCAAAATTAAGAATCTTTAAAATCGAAGTCTTGGCAGTTCTTTTTTATTGAACTGAACCACGGAAAACCATTGAAGACATCTGCCAAAAATTTGAGGTATTCCAAAACAAATGCTTGAGAAGAATTTAAAAATAATATTGGCCCAACATAATGTCAATCAAGACGTTCTCAAGAAAACAAATATGGATCAATTAACAATGACAATCGAACAATGCAGATGGAGATGTTAAGGACACAACTGCAGAATGCAGCCTTAGTGCTCCACAAGACTGCCCTGATGGAACCCAATAGGTGTCGGAGGAAAGGCCATCCCATGCAAACATGGAGAAGAACTGTAGAAAGGGTGTTTAAAGGACAGGGATGGATGGACATGGGGTGAGGTCAACAAGATGACAGCCAACCATAGAAGTAAATGAAGGAGAATCCATACTAGCCAAATGGTGCGGCTTCAATTGAACGTCATTATTACTTGGGCAAGTTAGTAAGATCAGCTTTTGCCACACAATTAGACGAAAGAGAATCCGTACGAGCAAAAATTATGCGGATCCAATAAGAATAATGTTAATCGCCATTACTTCTTGGGCTACCAGGTCCACATCCAGGCTCTTGCCAAACTAATGGCGGAGAGACCTTTGAGTCACATGATCATTTTCTAGTTAGATGTATATTTCTATGCAGCCAACAGAGAACACTTCCAAGGTGTCATTGGACATAATAGAGGATAAAGTAGTAATGTAAGTCATTGAATATTTTTTTTTGATTTGCAAGATTTCTAAACTAGACGAAAAGTCCTTTTTAAAGCTAAAATCCACAGGGCAAGAAAAAAAGTTAATGGATCATTGAGAATTAACTAAGATTATTTAACAAAGCCAAAGAACAAAAAATTAAAAAATCTAGATTTCGAAATAACTTGAATTATCCAACAATTCAAATTATCAGAGTTTGTTTTTAGTGAGTAACAAAGGTTACCCTCTGAATTACAAAATCATTGATGAATTTAAATAGCTTTGTTTATATGTTTTTTTCTCTCTACCTTCCAGTATTTGATCCAAGCACTGAAGATTCATCTATCTATAGAGAAAATCATGAAGAATATAAAAAACTTGTGAGTAAACAATATGTTTTCAATATGATTTAAATGTGTATACTAAAATATGTTGTTATTTATGCAACTAAGTTTATAAACTTAATATATGATTCATGTTTCCTAACCATTGTCAGCAATTTGTCGTAGACGTTGTATATCTGTGAATAATCTAAGAGTTTGATACACTAGTTTGTGGTCAACGACGAATTATGCAACTTACATTGCATTACAGTGCTATCTTTGTATTTGGGAAACCCAGGAACTTAGCACAAAATCTCAGGGAATGCAATTTGTCCACATATTTTATCCCTCGAAATGGGAAGGATCCATGGCTAATCAGGGTAATATTTTGTGAGGAATACATTTTCACAGCCATATGCAAGAATAAAAAGTTAAAATAGGTTCACGCAGCTTCAAGAAAAATAAAATTTAATGATGTTGATGAAATATAGTGCTCTACAATGTTGATTTTTACTTTCCATTGGCTAAATGTATTATAATATTGTCTCTCAGTAACTATATGCCTATTTTACACCTACGGTATGTGTAATAGATTGTTTGTGCTATTTATTTTATGTATAACATGCTCCATGAAACTGTGGAACCTAGATAGACTTAGCTCCAATGTTATCAATTTGATATGTCCTTTTTATAGGCATGCCACAGATGATACCCGAGCATACAAAATGTGCAAAAGGCATGGTATTATTATCTCTAACTCATTTGGATGCAACAGCTAATGTCTGACATTAGGAATTTTACCTTCCAATGATCTTTGCATTAGATGTTTGTTTTTTGAATTTGGAACCATGGATTTTTGTTTTTTTTGTTCCATTTAGCAGAGGGCATTTTAATTACCAGTATAATTTTTAAAGAAAGAATTCTGTCCCAGAGGAATTATTCCAATTATGCGGCTGTTCTGATCGGTGATTCAAATATTGGCTTGGTCTGTATAACTATAAGCCTGACACACCAGAATCCTATTACAAGCTTTTGTTTAGTCCTATACACAAGTGAAATTACTGGCCACATTTGTCCAATTGACCATGTAAATCTAGTGTAAATTTATGGTGATGACAGAGGAGAGGAACTAAGACAACTTTGTCAGTCAGACTGCTCTTTTTTGTCTTTTCAATGCTTTCATTCACTAGATTTCATTCTAGTTTAAATAACCAGTAAATCACAAGTTCTTGGCAACATGAAATTCAAGCTCATTAGGATCGTTCTGATTAGAGAGATCCATCGTGCATTCTTTTTTAAAGTTACCTTACATTGATAAAAATGGCCATACACATCTGGCATTTTTTACACATATCTTACACTTGAGTCTTAGAGAAATCATGTTTAACAAATAGATTTTTTTAAGATCATAGAATACTAATCAAAATGATCAAAGTCTTCATACAAATAAGAAGGCTAAATGAAATATCTCTTATGAGTTAACGGAACGATGATGTTCTTGGAATATTTTTCATTTGAATCAATTTTGATGTCATAATATAATGAAAGTGAACTACCATATATTGATTTGTCTAAACTTTGTTAATTTATCAATGAAAATTGTATTTTAATTGCTCAGATCCAGGCTTTTTTCAATTTTGTACCATATAAATGTTTATGTTTGACAGAAATCTGAAATTCAATTCAGATTATGACAAACATGCCAAATTATTAAATTTATTATTTTCATTTTTCAGATTGATATTTTACTCGAGGGATTTAGAACTGACACCGGGCTAACACATGATCAAATTATCAAAGCAATGAAAGATTTGAATCATAAATCAGAACTGCCAGAATTTCAGGTTCCCCTATTTTTTCAATCTATTATTCAATTAAAGAGGGAGAGAGAGAGAGAGAGAGAGAGAGAGAGAGAGAGAGAGAGAGAGAGA
>JASKDV010199002.1:0-11030 GCA_032466395.1 Aegires albopunctatus
TATCTATCTATCTATCTGTCTCTCTGTCTCTCTGTCTCTCCCCTTCTCTCTCTCTCTCTTTCTCTCTCTTCTCTTCTCTTCTCTCCCCTCCCCTTCTTTCTTCCTTAGAGTTCAGCATTCAGAGAGCGGCTTATACTCAGTAAGATGGGCCTCGATCTACTACTACTGTTAGAATATCTTCTTTAAATAAAAGATTTCAAACATTTTCGACCCAAATATTTTTTCCGGCCGTACACTCATTTGATATAATCTTATTATTATTATAGATGATCAAAGTTGAATGTTTATAGTCTTTGTCTAGATCTAGATCTATTATTTATTTAGATAATTCAGTGAAGAGAAGGCTAAACAATAATATTATCTATATAATGCCTAAGAACTCATAATCAAATTATGAATCGAATTGTGAATGTTGGACACTAACACCCGATCTAGAAGGTAGACTAGAGACAGCAGAGATGTGGTTTGACAAACGGATCATGATAATATCATGGACAGATAGGAAATCCAACGAAGAAGTCATGAAACTTTCGGGCTATTCGAGATCTTTGATGAAAACCATCAGGAGAAGACAGTTTGATTTTATTTTTTTTTTTACATGTAAACAGAACAGATGGATTGGAGAAACAACTTCTCTGTAGGAAAATCTGCGGAGTGAGAGATAGAGGAAGACAACAGACAAAATATACCGATAGCCTCAATACATTTGCGACCGGGAAAGAGTCCACCATCAGCGAACTGATGATAAGAATGGCTGACAACAGAGAAGAATAGAGATCCATGACCGCCTATGTCTGCAACAGATCTGGCACTTGAAGAAGAAGAAGAATGCCTAAGTATACGTCATATCGTACGTACACTTAGTTTGGTGCACGTTAAAATTTGGTGTGCATTCTCGAAAATTGGGTCAAAATAAAAATTAATTATTGAATAGATAAATTGAAAGGGTGGTAAAAGGAATAGCCTACGACCAAACTTTTCAAATTGGCCATTTTGTCGATGGAATAAAGGAAAGAAAAAATAATTCGCCATTAAAATGACAGTTGACTCTATTTTGAAAACTCTCCGTCTCTTACATCTATAATGTTCCCATCGATGATTAAAGCTACAATCAAAGTTCTGTCTGGATTTGATTATGAGTTCTTTTCTCTTTGACATGTTTTGCAAAATAATAGACAATTAATTCAGTATATTAAGACTAAATGATTCTGTTGATGGAATAGTGATGACGTCAGGAGGTAGCTCATTCATTGCATGTTCTGATGGTTCTTAGAATAATGAATTTTTGTAACCAATAATGTAATTACTGTAAACTAAATATGCTCGATGCGCTTTACAGAGATTCCCTGGCAGACTTGCGAACCAATATTAACCACATTTCTCCAAGGGTGAAAGGCGCATCACTCTAGCATACTGACAAGACCTTCTTCTACCTATAGCTAGGTATCCATTTTACATCTGGATATGATGAGGAAATGCAAGTAAAAAGTCTTTTCCAAGAACTCAACAACGCGCCAGACCGGGATTTGAACCTGAAACCTCTCGATCACCAGCCCAAAAGTCTACCACTATATCACGATGCCACACTATCTGCCACTTTGGTATAATATAGGTCATTTCGTGTGGTTATCCTGGCGTATCGCTAAGTATATTAAAGCCTTTTATCTGAAATGGCGATTATTCACTATCTTTTTATGGGGAGAAAAATGCTATCCGAGATGTTTTCCTCCTGTTGACAAGGGTTTCCATTTTAAATAGTTCATTATGACTGTATGGTAATAGTTTTGGAAATTGTCTGTTACATTTCCGGCTGCTCTCAATATGGATCCCATACCCATCATGCATAAACATACTCCAGGATTGTAAATATCCCTTTGATATAAATTTTCCTTTGAAGCTGGGTTTGGGTTTCTCCTCAAGCATCCTTGCGGTTTGGTTTCGCAACTCTACATGGTAGACCTATGTCGTTAAATATTTAAACACCAAAGTAAGTATGTTGGTTAACCTTTTCTTTCACAGGACTGTTTATCTATGGTGAATGGAAAATTTGCAGGCACTTTTTGCGGCGAAGAGTTGAGAAAACATCTCCTTGCATTAAAGTTCATGCTAAATCATGCGTCGCTTTAAACGGGGTGAAAACCATGGCTAATTATTGCTATTGTTTCCACCTTGGCTTTGGCTTATTATTGCTATTGTTTCCACCTTGGCGTTGGCTTATTATTGCTTATTGTTTCCACCTTGGCGTTGGCTTATTATTGCTATTGTTTCCACCTTGGCGTTGGCTTATTATTGCTATTGTTTCCACCTTGGCTTTGGCTAATTATTGCTATTGTTTCCACCTTGGCTTTGGCTTATTATTGCTATTGTTTCCACCTTGGCTTTGGCTTATTATTGCTATTGTTTCCACCTTGGCGTTGGCATATTATTATTGCTATTGTTTCCACCTTGCCTTTGGCTTATTATTGCTATTGTTTCCACCTTGGCGTTGGCATATTATTGCTATTGTTTCCACCTTGGCTTTGGCTTATTATTGCTATTGTTTCCACCTTGGCGTTGACTTGTTATTGCTATTGTTTCCACCTTGGCGTTGGAATATAAACGTTTAATATCATTAAATAAATCTACAATAAATAGATCTTTATATTAGTTGCAATAAATAGATTTATTGATTATCAGTTACAATAGACTAATGAATAGATTTATAGCTATAATAAAAAAAATATCTATGAATTAACTATAGGCCTAGTAAATAAAATCTTTTAAACAATACATCTCTATAAATAAACTAGGTCTATAATAAATAGATGTATGGATTAGATTATTAGCTATGATAAATTTAATAAACTAGGCCTATACATTAGACCGTAAATCATTACTAAAAAACAAAAAAAAACAAACAAACAAACACAAAAAACAACATCAAAAGCTACAAACAAACAAACAAACTAAATTTAGATTTTATCCAGACATCACGTAACGAGGAAGGTTTTGAGGATACTCGTTCTATCATTAATGATATGACAAAGTAGTGAGGGGCGTTTTGGGGAATTTTTTTTTTATCAAGAGTAAAGATGGGAACGTGAAGTGAAATGAGAGAGAAGAAAGACAGTTGAAAATAAAGGACAATGGACGGATGAAGATTATGACAGTTTTTAATATAAACCTTACTGTTTGTTTGATTGTTTGTTTATTTGTTTTGTTGTGGGTTTGTTTGTTTTTTCCTTGTTATGGAACTGTTACATTATTTTTAAAATTCAGCATTCCCTTGCCAGCTTCAATTTCCAGATCCAGAGCAAAACATTGTTTTCAACGAATTCGTATTGCTTTGAGAGTTTTAGTAACGTTTACAATCATCATACATATACCTATATCGGTTTTTACAATGGACAATGGATATTTCTAACAGTGCCCCTTAAATGTTAGTACGACATTGTAATGGTAAATTGATGACCGCTGAACATTAATGGAAGAAGAAAAAAACAAAAACTACGATACGAGGCGAGCTTCGAAGTCAGGGGAGATGACTTCAAGAATCTCGCGCGAAATTTGCCAAAAACGAACTTTCTTGAAAGGAGATTGTATTCTACTTTCACTTTTACAAGCAGCCGATCAACGACGAAGATCGATCGATTTAGTTCATGGCTTAGCTGAGTTTTAAAACCATGATCGTTTCATTTTGAAACCCACAGAGTAGAGATCTAGATAGAGCTAGATCTAGATCTATTTGGATAAAATGGATCACGATCGAGTTATCGTTCACATCGACATTGATTGCTTTTATGCGCAAGTTGAAATGATTCGCAATCCATCTCTAAGAGATAAACCACTTGGTAAGCATTCATCATTATTTTTAGCTTAGTAAATACTCAAGAAAGTACAGTCAGCCCTCTCTAATCCAAACACCTCCGTTCTCGGCTATTTGATCGGATTACAGAATTTTCCGCATTAGCGAATTGCTGACCAATTGTACGGATTACAGGAAACATTCCTTCTTTCCGATGACTGTTACGGATTGGAACCTGCTCCCAGCTGAAGTTGTTGAGGCTCGCCTCACGACCAGTGCACTGCAGACAAAAGACAGCAGATGAAGGCTTGTCTGGTATCTTGTCTTGTTATCGCATAGATATACATGAGAAAAGTTTGTCTGGTACTCCTGTTTCGATTTTTGAGAGCCTGGTGCAAACGTGAACAAAACGTGCGAAAAGCAATACTGTAGGTTTGTGTTTTAGCTTACAAATGACCAGACAAATGAAAACCAGACGGATTACAGAAGTTCGGATTAGAGAGGGCTGACTGTAGATCTAAGTTTTAAGACTTTTATTTACTAGATGATGGGGATAGATTGATTGGATGGAGTATGCTATGATCTTGATAGTGAACCAAATAAAATGTAGGTCTAATTGATCATAAGTGTATAGGAGTTTAATGCAGACACCAGCACCTTGGTGCTAGACCTAGTTAACCTGGGCATTACTTAAATCTAGGCCTAGTTTTATTATTTTTCTGGCCTCTGGCAAATGTTTTTTAACTTTTAATGTCTAAAGTTGAACTCAATTTTTTAGATTTAAAAGTTGATAATTGGATGATTCAATAGAAAAATATTGATTATTGATTGCTTCATTATAATTTAAAGCGTTGGTTCATGTTGATTGATGAATGATTCAATAGAAAAATGTCGCTCTTTATGGTGTAGGTGTCCAACAAAAATATCTTCTCGTCACTTGTAACTATGAAGCCAGAAAGCGTGGCATCACAAAACTCATGTCTCTGGTTGAGGCCAAGAAAAGGTGTCCTGACTTGGTCATCGTTAGTGGAGAGGATCTCACTCACTACCGGCAAATGTCATATCAAATCTCAGGTGGGTGTATTTTGAATTAAATTAAAATGTCTCTTCAAGCCTTCATTGGTTTTCCAAAAAAAAATGAATCATTGGCAAGACAGCAAAAAAATGAGGAAGAATGAAAACATTACTTTTTTCTATAATTCCTTTTCCGTCTTCTTACCTAGTCTTCTTATGTTACTATAATGTTACTGTACTTCTTTTGGAAGTGTATTTTAATATTTTATTTGTAAATGTTTCATTTTGTTAGCCTAATCCTTCATTATGATTATGAATCAGTTTGAATTACAAAGATTGGAGAAAGTGGCTGCTATTGATCTGAACGTGAAATATATCTAAGGGTTTACTGATTTATGTGTTAATGATAATCTCTATGCCCTTATAAAGGGTTGCCACAGAGCCCTTAGTTGGCCCTCTATTGGGGTTTGTAGCCCTCAGTTGGTCCTCTTTTGGGGTTTGTAGCCCTCAGTTGGCCCTCTTTTGGGGTTTTTGTAGCCCTCAGTTGGCCCTCTTTCAGGCTTCATAGGCCTCAGTTGGCCCTCCTCTTGTCTCAGAATTTTTGAACAATTTCTTCTTCCTTGCCTTCCGAATACAAAATCCTTCCCTCTTTGGGTTTTTTGTCACTTCTCCACAGCCGTTCCATTTGACTATAGTATAGTGGGAAATGAAGAAATCGAGTGATTTATGATGGAATATTTCAACATTACATAACAGCCCTCAGTTGGGCCCGTTTTGAATAGTCAGCCATCACTTTGGACTTGAACGATGTTGTGGCAACCCTGCTTATAAGCTTTTGAATATCTTCCAGACTGTTAAGCAGGTCGTGGTTTTATGAATCATCTTCTTGCACAGTCACAACTACTTCTAGTATCTAATTATTGAATAATTTCCAGTGTATATTTACCATGCGCATTGAACAATTTTAATCAGTTGGATATAAATGCTTTGTATTATTATTGCATTATTATTATAAAATAAAATGTTTATCGTTGTTTATTTTCCCAACCGATCAGAATATATTCAAAGATACTCACCTCATGTGGAGAGGCTTGGTTTTGACGAAAACTTTATTGACGTTACGGAGATGGTCCAGTGTCAATTAAAAAGTGGAAACTCCCAGAAAGGTTTCATTGGCCACGTCTTCCAGGACAAAGAATCGACGCAAGGTGACACTTAAAACTATGTTGGGGGATTATTTTTCATGCCTTATTTTTAATAAAAAGTAAAACAAAAAGTTGTTCATATATATATATATATATATACCAACAGTGTAACCGTGCTCAAGGTCCTCTACTCCCCTGCAACGTATTATGCATAGGACATGACTGCCGCCAGTTAGGTGCAATTATATTATCCTGATACGGAATATGTTGTTTTAACCGTCAGGTACTCATTCACACCTGAGTCGACTTCTATGTCCATCTGCTTTGATAGAATCATACGGTGAAAACCAAGGAAGCTCAACCCAAGTAGGATAATTCACTTTTTGATCAAATTGAAGTTTGCATAAGATTTTACCCCCTATTTTTCCTTTGTTGCATTTAAACTGATAATACGAATTATTAATTTGTTACATTTCAAGTGATAATTCGAATTATTAATTTGTTACATTTCAACTGATAACTCGAATTCTTAATTTGTTACATTTAAACTGATAATACGAATTATTAATTTGTTACATTTCAACTGATAATTTGAATCATTCATTTGTTACATTTCAACTGATAATATGAATTATTAATTTGTTACATCTACTAATAATTTGAATTATTAATTTGTTACATTTCAACTGATAATTCAAATTATTATAAAGGATTTTTTTTGGAATTTTAAATATCAAGTTTAGGTCTCATTGATGACACATTTTGACATCGTGAGCCGACAGCAATTCACAGTGCCACATTAAGTGTAACATGGGCAATAACAGCCTAAATGTGTGGAGTTGGGTGGAGAATGGAGGGGGTGGCGGTCTTAGAGAGAAGGGACCTAGCTTGATTAGAGGATATGGATATGAATTACATTGTATATTGACTTAAGCCATTGAGTAGATAAGGCTTAACACTGTAACTTGGGTTTTCCATGTTAGAACTCCAAATGCCCATTTAAGCTGCTGCTGCTCTGTGACCGATATCAGGGTTTTTCCAGTCATTATTTCAAATAAAGTTAAACAAAAATTATCCTTTCTGATAAATGAGTTGGAAATTCATCATAATACAATTTAGTTTTGATTGACAATGACTTTCATTTATTTTTGATTGACAATGACTTTCATTTATTTTTTATTGACAATGGCTTTAATTAATTTTTTATTGACAATAGCTTTCATTTATATTTTATTGACAATGATTTTCATTTATTTTTGATTGACAATGATTTTCATTTATTTTTTATTGACAATGACTTTCATTTATTTTTTATTGACAATGACTTTCATTTATTTTTGATTGACAATGACTTTCATTTATTTTTTATTTGACGGTGACCTCAATACTTGATCTAAAAGTTGAAAATAGAATTTATATTTAAAGCTGTGGTTTTATACTATCGTTGTCTAATGGTTTCTGCCCCTTCCTATCTATCAAATGCTAGTTGTAATTATTACTCTCAATCAAGATCTTTGAGATCCTAATTGACAAAACAGAATTATTCATTCCACAAACAAAGTCGAAAAATTGGCGAAAGGGCATTTTCGTATTTTGTCCCCAGCACCTGGAATCTTCCCTGAGAAATAATAGAGACAGATAGTTTGACAAAAGAAACTAAAAACGTTTTATTTCAAACAACAATTTCGATCTTAAATTTTTATGTCACGTTTATTGGTAGCTAACGCTGAATGCTTTATGTAATAATTATGATTTTATATTTACATTTTAATTATAACTCCTGAACATGATTTTTAGATGTACTCACATTGATGTAATCTCGTAAATATGCACTCTATTTTTATATTAACACTGTTGTTAAATGCTTAGAGTAGAGTCACCCTTTTGGGTGGATTAAGCGTTATATAAATGTTTCTTCTTCTTCTTTATATTATTGTTTAATATTATTATTATTATTATTGTTGTTGTTATTATTGTTATTATTATCATTATTACAGATCTGACTCTAGAATTCTGACTCAAAAGCTCATCCTTTTTGGTCAATTTTACAGATTTGCTAATGAACCCACCTTGCACCTGTGGCTGTGAGCTGCGTCTACAAATAGGCTCTCAGATCGCAGCTGATATCCGCGAAGCCCTTGACCATGACCTCCACATTACAGGTTGTGCTGGTATCGCCCACAACAAATTGCTGGCCAAGTTAGTGGGTAGCATCAACAAACCAAACCAACAGACAACTGTCCCATCTCATTTGGCCTGTCAATTGATGTCCTCATTGCCGGGAGTGAGAGCCATTCCAGGTTTGATCATATTAGAATTAAAGGGGATAAAGTCAGCTTTGTGTGTAGAAGAATTCACTGCACAGGCATTAAATCAACATATTCTCTTGATTCTTGGGAGTGTTGCTGTAGTGGCACGGTGGGCTGAATGGTTAAGGCGGAGTCTCATGTGAAAGGTGGCGGGTTTGAATCTCATTGGAGATATTGAGTTTAACTCTAGGGCAAGGTTATCAACACAAATTGCCTACGTTTGCGGCGCTGTTCCTATGGCTGACGCTCGGTGGTGGTAAATGCCCAAAGACAAATTTCCCTTCTGGGATGAGTATGTGGAATTTTTTAATATAAAAATAAATTATTAAATTCTACCTAAGTCTAGATCTACATAATAATGATACTTTACATGGCGATTAGGTAATAATACGCAGACCAAGACAGTCAGTGTCAGACATGTGACTTAAGGTGCAGGAAATAAACAAGTTAGACTTACATTAGCAAACATGTTGGCATCTTTCTTTATTTCTTTGTTGTCATACGACGCCTTAAGCCTGTTTATAACGGCTTGTCAACTGTGTCCTCGGTAGTATAGCGGTAAGTATCCCCACCTGTCACGCGGAAGACCGGGGTTTGATTCCCTGCCGGGGAGATTATTTTTAGACCCTTAAATTGCACTCTGGTTGTTTATGGTAACTAGGTATAATATTATTATTATTAGACCTAGTCGCTGTGAACCCGATGGCTCACTCATATGGAGCGTTTCATCGGGGAGTCTCCATATTAGCAGGAGAGGCTTGGCGTACCTTGCAGCTCTACCAAAGGGACGTCAAACGACCCCCTACATACCTACCTGGCTCGTCAACAGGGCGATCATATCAACGCATTTTCTTGGTTCTATAATAATAGGGTGATTAAATCAAGGTTTTCTTCTGGTTCTTGTCATGGCGTCATTAAATGTTATATGCATATTCTCTTGTCGAACTGATTAAATAAATGTTAAAAATGTATTCTCATGTTTCTTGTCTGAAGATGTTTCAATTAATGTTATCAATGTATTTTCTTGGTTCTTATCATAGGCATTGGTTCGAGGACCACCAAAAGATTGAACTCCTTAGGTATCCATTTTGTGAGTGACTTGCGTACAACGCGACCCTCTGTGCTGGAACAAGAATTTGGTGCAGGCACAGCACCTGGCTTGGTGAATCTTGCTGTAGGCATTGACAATTCACCTGTGGTCCCCTTTAGTCTTCCTCAGGTAACGCTTAGGCCTTGTGCTTTGCAAAATTGCAGAATTTTTAAAAATTGTCAGTATAATACAGGTTTTTTAATATAAACAGACATTGGATATAGAATTACGTTACATCTGGTCTTTTATACTCATGTTTCCTTCAAGCCAGCATTCAACTTGCTAAAGATTAGAATTTCCATGCAGATCTAGAATCTTTAAAAAATTAGACAAGGTAACTTCTTTGAAAAATAGGAAGTTTCTCAAGCGTTTTAGTATTAAATAAAACTTTCAAATCAACCCGACCATGTTTTTTGTATAGTGACCCCCTTGTCACATGTTTTTTAATCAGATTACAGAAAAACTATGAATCCATCAGAATTTTGAATTTCAAACTTGGGAGGTCTGCAGAAACATCAAAATCACACATTCATGTGAGGCCAACCTTTCGGCCAATTCTTATGCAACTTAGTGCAAAAAAAAAGGCAGCGTAGTTCAAGCATGGCTTCATAGGTGTAATTTTCTTTTTGTACAAGTCATCTCACGTGTATTGACATGGTGGCCGAATCGTTAAGCTGTTGGACTCACATGCAAAAGGTGGTGGGTTCAAATCTCATTAAAGACACAGCGTTTAATTCTTAGGCAAGGCTATTTACACGAATTGCCTACGTTGCGGCACTGTTCTTACAGCTGACGCTTGTGACGGTAAATACCAAATGATAATTTCCCTTTTGGGATTAATAAAGTGGAATTTTATTTCATTTTAAATATCGTCTCTGGCTAGTAGGGAAACGAATTATGTTAACAATGGACGACTGAGCAGGTTTATAGAAACAAAAAGTGTGATGTCCACCAAGAAATTAATACACTTAGTATTGTCCCATGGGTTTAAGTCTGAAGGATCCTCATTTGAGGGGAAAGGTAAAAAGGAGCTGAACCACACCAGTCACTATTAAAGGCACATTATTTTATTAAAATGGATAACAACAAGCTTCAATCACAGATACAATGGAACATACCCCATGATGTGAAGTAGTGGGAACTTAATAAAAATACCAGCATGGCATAATATTTAATCGTGCAAGAACTCTATCATAACTGATCATAGTTGATTGGTGTTAATTTGCAAACAGAACGAAAATCAGCTGAACATCAAACAAATGTAGATTTATTTTAAACACATCTATTGACAAACAAATGTAACAAAATAAAATACCCCAACTCAACTCAAAACAAATCTAGATTATTCTAAACACATCTATTAACAAACAAATGTAACAAAATGAAAAAACCCAGCTCAACTCAATACAAATCTAGATTTATTCTAAACACATCTATTAACAAACAAATGTATCAAAATAAAAAAACACTGCCCAACTCAATACAAATCTAGATTATTCTAAACACATCTATTAACAAACAAATGTAACAAAATGAAAAAACCCAGCTCAACTCAAAACAAATCTAGATTATTCTAAACACATCTATTAACAAACAAATACAACAAAATATAAAAACCCAGCTCAACTCAAAACAAATCTAGATTATTCTAAACACATCTATTAACAAACAAATACAACAAAATATAA
>JASKDV010199013.1:0-11027 GCA_032466395.1 Aegires albopunctatus
ATTAAACTGATCTGCAATCAGAACCAAAACTCATCATTTTATAATTCATAATCATGGTTGGTCTCTTTTATACACAAGTGAGCTCATGATCATATGTGATTGTCAGTCCATTTGTAGAGAAAAGCGACAAATTAATTATTAGTGGCATTAGCATTCTGTCCACATTATGATTATCTTACTTAGTCAATCTTACAATCACTAAACTAAAAGAAGTCTTCATTTAAAGCAAAAGATCATAATCATAATAGGCCTTAATCTGCTTAATGATGTACTATGCTGCACGAAATAAGATTATCACTTATATTTTACATACCGGTTTCTTCAACAGTCATCGTATCTTGAGTTAAAGATGCTAAAGGAGGATCATTGCGTCTGTTGAAAGATAATACAAAAAGGAATTTGAATCACATGACAGAATTACAACAGAAAATGTTGACAAAAGATATTGTTTTCTCTGGGAATTAAAAGAAAAGTAAATTTATAACTGGATTAATAGAGAAAGATAATGAAAATATTAGGTGAAATTTCTCCATCAGTTGATTCTGTTTGCTGAGGATACCATAACTATTGATAATAAGGAAATACATATTCTGGAGAACTGAGTGATGAGCGAAAAAGTTAGGGACAAAGAAAGATATAAAAGATAGATTCTTTTAAAAAGAAAGAAAGAGAAAAGATTGAGAAACAGTGAGGGGGGAGAAAAATGAATAGAGCTAGATAGAAAGAAAAATAAAAAGGTAGATATAACAGGCCTGTACTCCAAATATTGAAGCAATATAATGTTTATAGGTCTACATTATATAACTACCATAAGAAACATTTCTCTCTGCTTATGTTCTACTAGGGAAGACAATTTGTCATTTGTATCACATTTATCAATGTTCTTGTTAAGGTTTATCTTTCTACAGTTGCTAAGTGTGAACAATTAAAATATTTCATTTTTCATCTGACACCAATAAAACAATATCATAATTGAAATTCAAAAAGAGTGAAAGAGAGAAATGAAATGTCTTTCACATTTCTCTTACAAATATATAGTTTAATAAGAGAATTGGTGCATTAATTATTGAATAAGCATTGTGATATGTTACTGTTAAAAAAAATTTCTCTCTGAAATCCCCAAAGCAAGTATGTTTATCTTAAATCAATAATGGCAACAAAAGGACGTAGAAAGCTGCACATCAAATTCACTTTTTCTTTAAAACCAGTCAAAATGTATTCCTCAATTAACCCTATTCTTTAATTTCCAAACACCTGGATCATCCTTGCCAGCCGTATGGCATCAAAACTAAGTTTTATTCTAAGGGTTGTCATGTGACTATCAATTTGGGAAAATATTATGAAGTCACGATATGGAAGGCAGGAGGGCATAAACAGAAAATTAGCTGCTTGAGAAGAACATAAATATTGTACTTAAATGACTGCCAGCAAATAAAAACACTAGGATTTGGGAAAAGTGGTTCTATTTGAAAGGAAGATCACACAACTATGCACACATAAAAAATAGGCAAACACACATGCACTCAGACACCGTGATATCTTTAAGTGTTTTAGTTGTTTAAAAGCTAACCACCACAATTAGTAAAGGACATATAGTTTAAATCTTAACAAATATGAAACCAAGGCCATAATTGAAAGAAACGTAAAAATGAGCTGGAAATAAGTGAATAGTGGTATGAATAGTTTTTTCCATACATATCTCACACTCCTCAGCAAAATGTACAAACAAAAATAAATAATGCAATGTTAACTTAACTAAAACAAAATAAAATAAATACGATAGTATTCTCATATATGAAATAGTATTATTGATTAAGTAAGGAGCAATACCTGTGTAAACCAAGAGTCAAACAAATAATAAATCATGGCTTTACAATGTGTTTAAGAAAAAGAAGAAGAAAAGAAAAAGAAAAAGAAAAAGAAAAAAAAAAAGAAAAAAAGCCACCAAAATAAAAACTCAATATAAAAAAAATCTGATCACAATGATAGAAAAATTAGATAATTTGAGATGATATTTCACTAACAGATCTGCCAACAAAAGTAGGCTAAATGAAGGGACATCCTAGAGAGACGAAAGAACAGACTAAGGAATAATTTAACAATATAAGACCATATAATTTTTTCATTATATATGAAACATGGCCTGAACAAATTAGCTTGATTAACAGTAAATAAATAAATTAAATATTTTCAAAAGCTGAGATCAACATTGACTTCCTATTTAATTAACAGGGATGATAGTAATTGCATTGGGACAGTTGGCAGGTCTCGATATTTTTGGATTTGATTTTTAAAGCAATCTTGAATATAAAAAAAATACAACAACTTTAAAAATGAGAGGTATGACTGAGGTTTAAAAAAAAAACAAATAAGCAAGAATGATCTCTGACTAGAAAAGAAAATTTTTTTAATAGGATGTAGAGCATTCAGAGCCAGCAATACATAAACTTACACTCCAATGCCGTATCTCCCGTAACTTGTCACCAAAGGAACACAAAAACAGACAATGAAAATGATAAAGGCTATAATGATCTCAGTTCTTCTAAATGATAAGATAAAGATTTCATGACATTAAACCATTTCAGTGTAACATGCTTATAATTATTGCTGTATCAAGGTGCCCCTTTAAACCAAAGGAACACAAAAACAGACAATGAAAATGATAAAGACTATAATGATCTCAGTTCTTCTAAATGATAAGATAAAGATTTCATGACATTAAACCATTTCAGTATAACAAGCTTATAATTCTTGCTGTATCAAGGTGCCCCTTTATAGGACCAGAGCTTGATAGGGAGAGCATTATTAGATTTTACTGTGCCAACCACTGATTAAAAGCAAAGTCAAATGTGTTGGGTTTTTTCTTCCACTCTTCCTATTGTGCTTCTTTCATTCATGCAATAAACGTGAAAGCCAACTTAGTGGCTAATAAATTGATTAGCAACTGAAAAAGTATGTTTGATATCAAGCAATCGCATATATGTGCCTCACTCATGATTTTTAAAAAATCTATAAAAATAATAGAAAGTTAAAATAAACAATCTGCAAAATTTATTCATAAACTCATATCAAACCTGAAGCCTAATCTGTTCAGTTGGTAAGATAAACAAATAAAAAAAACAAATAAGGAAAGAAAAGTTATTATGAACAGAATACAATAAAACTGAATGAATGAGACTATAAATGATAGCCTGGCAAAACGCATTCAATTTAATCATTAAGTACTACTGCCCTTCAATTAAAGGTGTGAGCTAATTGTCTCAATAAGTCTATAAATTGTGAGTGAGACTTGGCAAAAATCATTTTGTTGCATAATATTATAAACTTAAAAGGGAATGTTACTTAATATCAATGTGAATAGCAAAACAAAAAACAAAATAAAACCCAATAAAAAATATATTTTAAAAAACCCAACTATTTTTTAAATCTAAGGCATTAGCACCAATGCAATATTTATACCAAATTCTAAAACAAAAAACAACAAAACCCAATTTTTGTAGTCTAAGGTATTTGCACCAATGCAATGATAACTATACCAAATTCTTAATAATACTAAAACAAAACCAAAAAAAAACCAACCAAATTTTTATACAATTTTAATATATATTTTTATAGAAATATGCACCAATGATAATATTATACCAAATTCTAACACAGAATATCCTCATGAAATGAAACCCACATCATCAAAACCAATTTCATGCCCGTCGCAAAACCATTACAAAATACATGGACTAGTCAACACAACGAAAGGAATTGCATAAAAATGCCACAAAATATTCAATCTTACCGTGGCCTCATGACATCGGCAGCTATCGTGGTGTGAGTGAACTCCTCTTTGCTATCAAGGAATGGGTAACCATTTAGAGCAATATGAGCATCGTATCTGACAATTTAGTTAAGGGATTTAATTTTCATTTAAATGTTATGAAAAGTAAACATGTATCCCAACAAAAGGCTTCATTTCTTCACACATTCAGTAAAATTACAGAGAACTTATTTTTAGTACTTTACCATTCTGGTACATATCACAATTTCTGAATCAAATAAAGTTACTAGGAAATATTCAATCTCGCATAAAGATTCAGCAGTTGAAGTGAAAGGATACATGCCCTCTCTACCTAAGGCATCTCCGACCCATTTGCTGGTCATGGCAGCAGCCATCATTGGCACAATGTACTCCAAGCCTCCTGTCAACTCAAACATGATGACCACTAAAGACACTGTAAATCACAATCACAATTATTGTACTTTAGTTGGGGACTGTATTTTCTACATAGGGCACACATCCAAAATATATAATGTTGATGCCATACATAGATATTTCATAAATAAAAATAAATATAATGAAATCGGAATGATTAGTTTAAAAGATGAAAAGATAAAATTCCCTTTATCTATCCCCAGGGGAATTATTCTTTTGGATCTATGCCAAGGAAAGACCGACATAATCCAGGCATCAACCACAGTGCAGATCTATTTTTTTAACATGGTAGAGCTAACACTAAAATGAGCATAACCTAACTAAAATAATGCTTTTAAAAAAAGGTTACCGCGGACTCATTAAACAAACAAAAAAGTGAGGATCGTTGATCAACATCTGTTAAACATAAGCTAAATAAATGGTTATAATTAAATTTACAATGTACAGACCAGTATTTGTAATGTAACAACTGAATCTACTTAGATGTCAAAAAAGATTTCAAATGCACTATAAGATTATGGAATATTTTCAAAAAGGGGATGGAATAATTCTCCTCCAAGAATTAAAAGAAGAAAAAATGTTGATACATTTTTAAAAAAGAACATGAAATATACCATATTTAGCACCTTTTCCTTAAATTTATACTTATAAAGGTGTATTGAAAGTTATACTAAATATGACTAAATGTGTTGATTCTATTAGAAGAAGATATCTAATAGTATATCAGTTTCATGATAAACGGATGGACTTACCTGTCATTCTTGTAACACCACCAAGAGCAGCAGCAGCGCCGACCATAGCATACAGGCCTGGGGTGACATTGCATTTACTGGATATTTCACACATGTTGGTGAAGAAAACGCTATCAGGGTATGCTCTGCAAATATGAAACAATATAATGGGATGGGTTGTTATATTATTATCTGTGTAATTCATATAATTTATTTTTTCTTAATAATACTTGAATTTTGATTTGAAGGGGTGGCTGTATAACTAAAGTAATAGTATTGCATTAAACGTCTTACTTTCTCCTTCTATTGCTTTAGAATCTAAACCCCAACATTTGGATGGCAAGCAAGCGTTCTGACCCTAAGATCAAGAAGAATATGGTGGACTGCATTTTCATCTGAATAAAAAAAAAGCCTCGAACATCTCATCTCACTAGGCTATTTTCTCTGGTGATTATGATGCTAAATCTAACAAAATCTGGTAATTGTTACTCACACAACTAGTTGTTCAATACCAATCCCCATGATTCGACCAACAATGGCACCAACAGCCATGCTTGGAATGAACAAACCAGCAGGGATCTGAAACAAATTGATAGGAAACATATATAGACTATTGTCAGATATAAGTCAAATTATACAAAATAATATATTATAAAGTAAGCAAAAATCTCCTTCCTCTTCAACAACTTCTCTTCAAATGAAAAGACATAGATCAAAATTATATCCATTATAGACACATTGTCTCAACTTCAACTTTGGACATAAATCACATTCTCCAATCAATCAATCAATCAATCAACTATTAATTCAACAATACAATGAGTCTTTGAACAGCATGAATTCTTTTCAATGGCCAGATACAACTTTCATAAATTCAGATATAGGTTTACATGTTGTTCCCTTGCAAATGCTAACCAAAAAATGAATGAAGACATGACTTACCTTGATACCAAAAGTGAATATTGTTATGATCAATTTAAACAGCAAGGCTAACGACAATTGCCACAAGGCCTGGTGAACTCCATCACCAGCTACAGCAGAATACTTGAAGGGATCTGTCATGTTGAGATTCCTTTTGTAATCACTGAAAGTAAAGGATATAATTAATCAACACCATGTCTTTATCAATTACATTCTATCTGATTTACGTAATGATTTAATTATTTCAAAATACAATTAAATGAGTTTAAGCCATAGATATACTTTATTTCAAGAATGAGGTTGATAGAAAAGACAGTAAAAATTCTTTGTCAATCAATTTATGGAATGAATATTAATATTAAATAATTTACACAATAGGAGGCCAGGTACAAACCCCAGTCCTGGAAAATTTTTCTCATGACTTCCCTGCCAATTCAGCAGTGTATGGATAGCTAGATCTCTTTAGACCCGGCAAAAGTAAAGTCTGCATGGAAAGCGATGGCAAACTACCACACAAAGCCTTATTTACTTGTGATTTCCTCTATGCTCAGTAATGACATGAGCATGGGAAACTGTCCTTTCCTTACACAATAAAGAATTTTCTCAAAAACATTGCTCAAAATTCAGAGAACTGGAAATCATGTAAGAGAGTTCGAGAAAAAAAAACAGTTTGACTGTGATAAATGGTACAAATTTTTAAACAATTTCAAAAATTGCAAATCGAACATTTATATTTGATAAAGAAAAGTATAAGAGGCAAAATGACTATAGAAATAAAATAATATATACCAGAGTTCCATATCGTCATCTGGCCCGCAGCGACTGACAAGCATCTTGATGAGGGAGCTGGTGTTCATACGGGTGTATGGGTTGGGATAACTCAGTAACGCAGTGATAAAAGTTACAGCCAGCACCTGAATAAATAAAAAGAAATTATAGTCCATTAGCATCTTGCACAAGTTATCAAATACTTCATAGTACACTTAGAATAGATAATACCAATTAAACATTTTAACAATCATTATCCATAACCTATTTGACGCTTTCATTTTGTTCTTCAAGAATCTAAATTGAGAAAAGCATAGCTTACATAATAAAGAAAACAATTTGTTTATAAAAATTTCAAAGGCACAAACCTCAATGATTGGATAATTTCCAAGACGAGAAAACTTCCTATAGCGACACCATTTGATGTTTGTATAAATAAAAAATTTCCCATAGATACCCTGCAAAGGAAAAGAAAAATTGAGAATACTTTCTTATTCTATAGGTGTGGTGATCATTGAATGTCATGGTTCTGTTTGAATCATCAAATTTTAATTTTCTTTTTTAATATGAACAAAAGAATGTTCTGTTTTAAGGTATGGAGAAACAGAGCTATTCTAGCCATCTTCTGATCTCTGTATTCTATCATTTAATGAATGTCAATTATCCTAAGGGATAGGCACTAGTTGTTTTTGGTAACAGCAGGCAGTTGGGGATTTTGAGTATTTTTCTTCTTTTTCATAAAATAGAGATTAATAAACAACCTTATCCATTAATCCAACTTACACCAAGAGCCCCAAGAAGAATGAAAGGAATTAATTCTTGCAGAGAAAATGGCTCGTTGTAGTCAATGTAAAACATGACTAAGTGGTCATTGCCAAATGGATTGATGGATCTCAAGATAAATGCAGCTATCAATGCACAGAAGAAAGAACGCCAGAGTGTCTTAAGTGGAAAATAGTAACTGACCTGAGGATACAATGGTGAATAGCATATACAAATAGAAGACGAGATGAGTTATTTCAAGATAAAACACAATTTGCGGATATATTGGGAAATTATTATTGAAAAATGCATCTCCTCATTAAACTTATCAAGGAGCAACTTTTAACAAATTTAGTGTACATTCTAGTTATTATTTGTGTAATTATACATGTCAATGAATAATTGACCATCCATTGTGCTCTTTTATAAATTATTTCATCTGTAAATGTTATTGTGTAGCTACATTTTCAATTTACCTATATCGCATTGCATGAATGGATGCCTGAGAAATTTATAATAGTTTTTTCTAATGTATAGCACTCAGAGCTTGGTTATTTTTAAGTTGAACACAATAACAGCTCTATTTATCATTAAAGCAGACCTAAGCTTGCATCAAAGTAAATGAGCCTCTTGGAATATATTGTCCAAAAGGCAGAAGTTTACCTCTTCCAAACTGAAAAGAACTCCACCAATTGGAGCTCCAAAGGCCACACTCACACCTGCTGCTGATGCTGCAGACAATATCTGAAAGGATGAAATTTGTGGAGAAAAGAATGAACATAAGTTATGAAGTAAAGAAGAAATGCTTCCCATTAACCATACCAATATAAAATATCCTTTTTTTTCCATCAATGCAATATATATAATAATAATAATTTAAAAAAAAATTTTTTTTTAATTTAAAAAATGAAATTTAAAAAAACTATTAAAAAACCCAACCCACAGCAAGTTTTCTTTACTAATTATTTTGACTGATAAAGGGCAAAGTTCCAGAGTGTATAGCCTGGAACAATGTATTATTATTTTATCAAAGTATAATTAATTCAAACATCTGGAGAAAAAACTTCATAATTTTTTAAAAGCAAATATTCAAAAGTATTTAATTCATCCATTTTAATTAAAACATCATTATTATAAAATACCTTTCAAAATTATAATCTAAGTAGTCGACACTTACCTCCCTTTTCTTGGCTTCATTACGGCCATATTTGGGAAAAAGGTAGGAAAAAATGTTACCACAACAACAGGCCACATGAACAAAGGGTCCTTCTTTACCCAAGCTGAGACCAGCCGATACAGCCAGCATCATTCCGACAGATTTGATCAGCAAGGTCCATTTACCTAGGTAGCCACGGATGATGAATCCGCTCAAAATGGTTTTGATCTGGATAAATCCAATAAAAATAAGTTTAGGGAGTTTATTTGTGTACAAATGGCAGATCCCAGACTTGACATGATTTCATCTCCTCACATTATACAATTTAAACAAGTGCAAAACATGTAAATGCAGTTCATTACTATCATTTTCCCTTTACCAGTTTCTCAACTTCTCAACTTCATGAGCAGCAATAAGAAATATAATTTAACCATATTAACATTTATTCCCTGGTTAAGTCATGTTTCTTGTAAAGAGCCTTCCCAATGGTAGCATTACACCAAGAATATGCAAAGAATCACACTGACTACCCATCAATGGTTAGCCAACAATACTCAATACCAGAGTACCTAGTCATGGTACCAAACTGAGTGCTTGACTTGGTATCTGATACATTCATACTGCATGTCCAATATGATAGTGTTACTATCCAACTATATGTAGTATTGATCAGAATAATAATTTTGCCAATTTCAAACCTTACTAATTTCAAATTCAAAACGGTGAAATAGTTTTGAAATTTTTCTGCAATATGACAGAATAATCTGCCATAGGACTAACACTTCACAAAAACTAAAATGTTAGTCATGCTTATAAAACTTTCTCCATTTGTTATTTTTCAAGATTCTAGATCACTATGGGTATGTAGAAATCAATATAAGACATGAAAATATATTGTCTAAAATTTTTTATCTAAATATTGTAAATGAATTCCTAAAACCTTCTTATCTCAAAGTAAGTCATTTATTTTTTATATGCAGTTATCATATTCCCACAATCTATTAGGGCTCGGCTCAGTCACCTATTTTCTGTAATACAAGAAGGATCTGTAACTTACCTCAGGAATACCAGAACCACAAGCATATGGAGCAAAGACACGAACCAACATGGCTGCCAGCATGCCAAAGACAAGAGCCCACAGGACATAGAACAGATATCCTATGATGAATGACCCTGGTCCTCCACCGTTGCTTAATATCCTGCCCCATTCGTACCACTGTGTAAAAAAAATTTATTCATCAAAGCAAAAATAAAATGAACAATAAAGATTTTGATTATTATTCTAATTCTTTTAATTTTTCTTATTCTCATTATTTCATCATCATCATCATCATCATCATTATTATTATTATTATTATTAATATTATTATTATTATTATTAAGATAAGAAAGATAAACTTTATTATCCAAAAAGGAAATTTGACTTGGATTACATGGCAACACAGGTGATAACAAAGACACATTAATAATGATAATAATAACAAACTAACCGGGTTGGTGATGACGATAATAATAATGATGATGAGAATGGTGATGACGATGGGAATAGTGGTGTTGAGGATGGTGGGGAGGGTAGTACAAATTGTACAAAGATTAATTAATTCACTCTCTATTTCTTTCACCATATATGCACACGCAAATGCACACAAGCACACACGCATCCTCATAACCGCATTATCCAGATATTATTATACCACCACTATATGTGAACTTTATAAATATTGTAAAAATATGATGTCCTTTTTGTGGCATATTGTGGATACTATGTTTAAAAATATCAACCCTTGGGCTACTTGTACATTCCTGATAGCAACTAATTCCAAAATCTTATGGTGTAGGATATGTTCTTCTAATCACAGTTATTGTGAGTTTACCTCTTTACAAGATTTATCGTCATTCAAAGAGGTGGCATTGAGGCTAGGGCCACTCCAACAACACTGCTCTTTGCTAAACCAGAAGGCCTCCAGACAAACTCCTTCTTTCAAGTCAGACATCCATGTGGCTCCAATATCAATGATACCAGCACATGTTCCTAATGAAACGGAACAGGTTTAGGAGGAGAACGTCATGAAAGATTTATCAAGAATATTTACTCAAATCATCCTTGCTTGTACATCTCATCTTACTTCAAATAAATTTCTGTATTAATTAAGAAAAGTTTTACTTGGGGATGCATATGGGAGAAAGAGAGAGAGGAAGAGAGGCAGGACAGAAAGAGGCGGGGGAAGAGGGGGAGGAGAGGGAGGGAGTGAGGGGTAGAGAGAGGGAAGAGGAAGAGAGAGAGAGAGAGAGAGAGAGAGAGAGAAGAGGAAGAGAGAGAAGAGGAAGAAAGAGAGAGAGAGAGGAAGAGAGAGAGAGAGAGAGGGAAAGAGAGAGAAAGGGGAAGAAAGAGTGAGAGATAGGGGAAGAGAGAGAGAAAGGGGAAGAGAGAGAGAGAGAGGGGGGAAGAGAGAGAGAGAGAGAGAGAGAGAGAGAGAGAATGGGG